>JASVEL010004696.1:0-17834 GCA_032618575.1 Nicotiana noctiflora
GGGTTCTCAAAAGATGCACCGCTGAAGGTGGCAGCGAAGACTTTGGTGAAACTTGTCCTCTGTAAAACTTTTGAAGGCATAGTTGATCTATCACCAGCCTGTGCCATTGTTCGACTGGATAAGCGGTACGTGACTACGCCATTCGTGGGAAGACAAGAGTGGAAATTTAACTTAACACTTTGAAGAACAAATTCGCACGATAAGAAAGAACAAATGAGAGACTCTTTCCTAACTCGATAGACTCTGGAGGACAAGTACAGACGTCTCCGTACCTACCTCTCAAACTCTACTAAGCTTGTTCGTGAGTGGTGAGACCTATGTAACCTAGAGCTCTGATACCAACTTGTCACGACCCGGATTTTCCCCCAACATCGGGATCGTGATGGCGCCTACTCGTGGTAGCTAGGCAAGCCACCGTATTCATACTATCCTGTTTTTAACACAATTTTAATTAAATAAATGCGGAATACTTTATCGAAATGGAAATAACAATTCACAAGGTAAAACCATACCGAAAATCCTCTACCCAAGATGTGGAGTCACCCACTCACAAACTACTATGGAATACTACACATAAAAGTCTGAAGAAATATAACACAATTCTGTTTGTCTCGGAACAAAGAGACTCCAGCTAATAATATAGATAAAGAGAGAGACGCCGGGCCTGCGGACGCCTGCAAGCTACCTCGTAGTCTCAGTAGTCGGAATATCCACAATTGCTACTGCCGCTGCTGCTGTCCGTAACCTGTATCTGCGCAAAAGAGCGCAGAGTGTAGTATCGGCACAACCGACCACGTGTGCTGGTAAGTGCCTGGCCTCTCCCAGCGAAATAGTGACGAGACTAAGGCCAGTCACCCACATAAACCTGTACAGTTGCAATATATATATATATATATAACACATTTATAAGGAAATACTCTGCTCTGAAATAATATTCAATAACTCACGATATCTAAAATAATCTAATCAACATAATAATTCTGACTTTCATGTCTCAATTCCTCTCTCATTTCATATCTCGTGGTAGGCGTACCACCCGCTCCCAACTATCACAGTAATTATATCTTGTGGTAGGCGTACCACCCGCTCCCAAATATATCAATAATCATATCTTGTGGTAGGCGTACCACCCGCTCCCAAATATATCAATAATCATATCTTGTGGTAGGCGTACCACCCGCTCCCAAATATATCAATAATCATATCTCGTGGTAGGCGTACCACCCGCTCCCAAATATTTCAATAATCATATCTTGTGGTAGGCGTACCACCCGCTCCCAAATATTTCAATAATCATATCTTGTGGTAGGCGTACCACCCGCTCCCAAATATTTCAATAATCATATCTTGTGGTAGGCGTACCACCCGCTCCCAAATCATATCTTGTGGTAGGCGTACCACCCGCTCCCAAATCATATCTTGTGGTAGGCGTACCACCCGCTCCCAAATATATCAATAATCATATTACCACAAATAACAAGAATTAACCAAGTAATAACACAATAAGGAATATCTCAAAGAACTCAACAATTAACAACAGTTAATAAGTTCACAAGGAAAACAAGGTATAATGGAAACACAAGTAATATCAAGTCAAGGAATGGCAAATAGTTGCACGTCATCACCCAAATAAAATATAATGGAAAAACAAGTAATATCAAGTCAAGGAATATCAAATAGTTGTACGGCATCACCCTTCGTGCTTTTACTCTCATCCTCACCAAATAAGCAAATAAAGTACACGGCATCACCCTTCGTGCTTTTACTCTCATCCTCACATCCATAGTACGGCATGATCCTTCGTACATGGTTCAATAAATAAACATGGCACGGCATTAACCTTCGTGCATAAATATTTAAACATGGCACGGCATCAACCTTCGTGCATTATCACTCTTCCTCACCCAAATAACAATCACAGTTAAGGGCAAAGAAAGAAACAGTAATTCATAAACCGTCTCATCAAGGGAAATCAATAGTTATCTTCACAACAAGTCCCAACAAGGGAGAACAATAACAATTCACCTTATAATATATCTCAAAATATCATTTTCCAACGACTCACGGTCATACTAGACGCCAATGTATGGATGCTCGTCACCACAGCCCATACACCGCACTCAATCACATAACACATAACACATAATCCTATTCCCTCAAGCTAGGATAGAACAAACACTTACCTCGAATGCTTATGAACAATCCAATCCGTGGAAATGTCTTTTCTTTCAATTTGGCTCCAATCCAACCGTATCTATACACAATTGATTTAATATCATCATTTCTACTCCACAAACTAATTCTTAATACCAAATAACACTTTTACAACATTCTGCCATGAATAGTAAATTTCAACCCCGGGCCCACATGGTCGGAATTCGGGGTTATGACTAAAATCCGGTTACCCATCCCCCACGAGTTCATGTATATAATTTGTTTCAAAATCGGACCTCAATTCGAGGTCAAATTCCCAAATTTATGAAAAACCCTATTTTCTAACAAAAACAAAAATTTTACCATGAAAACATTTGATTTCTAATGAAAAACATGTTTAATGATGTTAGGAATTGAAAGAATTAAGTAAAAAGTGACTTACAATCGTTTTGGTGAAGAAGAAATCCTTGAAGAGTCGCAATTGGGTGTTTTGGTTTTGTGAAAAATGAAGAAATGACTGAAATTCGTGTTTTTCAGGTCTCTGTGTTCGCATTTGCGAACATGGGTTCGCAATTGCGAACCCCGACCAATTTCTGGAGTTTGAAAAATAAGCTAAGGGTGGGAAGTTCGCATTTGCGACAAAAGGTTCGCATTTGCGAACAAGGCTCTTCGCATTTGCGAAGGAATCTTCGCATTTGCGAAGCCTGGCTGGGCAGGCATCCTTCGCATTTGCGAAGAAAGCTTCGCATTTGCGAAGCCTGGCTGGGCAGGCATCCTTCGCATTTGCGAAGAAAGCTTCGCATTTGCGAAGCATGGCTGGGCAGGCTCCTTCGCATTTGCGATCGTGGGTTCGCATTTGCGAACCCTGCCTTGGTCTGTCACCTTCGCAATTGCGAGAAATTCTTCGCAATTGCGAAGCCAACAACTGGGTGAAAAAACCAGCAGTTCAAAATTTAGAATTTCATCCAACGGCCTATCAAATCTTTACCCGAGCCCTCCGGGCTCCAAACCAAACATGTACACAACCTCAAAAACACATTATGGACTTGTTCGTGCGATCATATCGCCAATATCACTTCGTTTTAATCAAATCGAGCCTCAAACTCATGATTTTCATACTTTTGATTTTCAAAACTTCTTAACTTGGAACTCAAGGTCCAAAACATCTCAAACGACATCCAAATGTCACCAAACTTTACTGAAATCACATATATAATATTTAAGACTTGTACCGGGCGTCGGAACCAAAATACGAGCCCGATACCAATGTCTATCAATTTATTTCCTTTAATAATTGCATCAAAAACAATTTCACATAAAAATTCATAACTTGGGCTCTAGGCCTCAGAATTCGACTCCGGACGCATGTCCAAGTCCCATATTTTCCTACGGACCTCTCGGGACCATCCAATCTCGGTCCGGATCCGTTTACCAAAAATGTTGACCGAAGTCAACCATATCAATATTAATATCATTTTTATCCAAATTTCTCATAGAATTCATATTTTCTATCACAAAATCTTTCCGGCTACATGCTCGGATCGTGCACGTAAATCGAGGCAACATAGAATGAGGTTTTCAAGGCCTCGGAAGCTCGAAATTATTAATAAAATAAGTGATGACCCTTTGGGTCGTCACAATAGTAGTGAAGATCTAAGTATAAGTAAGATACGAGAAGTCGAGATTAATATTAACACTACATGAATGGAAAAGATATATGCACGCTTATCTACTAATATTATATCTTTAATCCTCGGCCTGTATATTTTCTTGTCAACGGTTATGTTTGAAAAGTTGAAATTGTGCAATATAATATATATATACATAGGAATAAATTCTCTGCCTAGCTAAATAATATTCCCTCTGGTTTATAATAGGTGATTTTTAGCTTCTTTTTTTTGGTGATCCAAAAGGAGTGGTTTTTCCATATTTCATGTCTGAATTAATTTTTTTTCTCTATATTACCCGTACAGTAAATAATATTAAAGTATAAGTTAGGAAAAGTTACGTGAAGAGCAAGTAAAAATTAATATAATTAATTTTATTATCAATTAATATTAAAAAGTAAATTTATTAATATATGTAAAAACAATTAAAAAAATCACATATTTTGAACTTTTACGGTGTTGGGGATACACCTTTAACATAAGGTGGTTCCACTATTGTTCAAGCGACAAAAGCGTTATCGAATAAAAAGGTACCTTTCTGCTTCCTTCTTTTTCTGTCAATGCATCTTTTTTTATTTTTTCTTTTCAAGATTCGAATATTCACCCCTTCTCTAACCCCAGTCAAAGAATTATATTATTCGAAAGGTTTCCTTTTCCTTTTTCGTCCCACCGTTTATTTTGCTTTAGGATCTTCTATCTCTTTAAATTTTATGTTAGACTCCTTTTATATATATATATATTTTTCTATTATATAGAAAAGAGAAGAGGAGGTTGACCAAGGGCATAATAGTCATTTTAAATATATTAGTACATTGTTTGTTTGTATACTAGGCTTAAAAGTTTTGTTATGGGTTCTTAATAACCGAAAAAATCAAAACTAACGTGTCCATAAGCTATTAAATTCTTTAGGTGGACCCCACTTTCCATTCAACCTTTACTATCTTTATTAAATTCATTACTTGATTGTTATTATTATTCTTTTCAACAAGTACTTTGAACTAGAATAATTATTTTTTTGATAATTTATAATTCAAATGTTCGCCCAATTAAAAATACTAAGGTCACATACATTTATATAAGATAATTCTATTATTTTCTTAAGAAATATCATTTTATTTATTAACTATTTCAGTAAAGAAGATTTCATTAAAAAAATTAATGATACTATATGTAGATTGACATTCAAATGTTATTATATCATTATCAATTGATATCATTTTATACAAATTTCAATTGGAATACTTCATAAAATTCGGAAATTTTTTTATTTAAGAATAAAATATAGTTTCAAGTTCCCTTTTTGATTATAGAATATAAAAAATTATAATAATTATCCCCTCTTCTAAAAATATGAGTTGAGAATATCTGAAGTAAAAATGAAGACAACTAATTTGTGAAATTATTATCTTTTAAAAATTGTTATATATTAAGAAGTATGAGAAGTATCGTCATACAATATTATACTTCTCCCTCTATGATCGAAGTTAGTTGAGTACATATTCTATTTAATTAGAATTTAATATTATAAAAATTTCAAAATAGATAAATATATAATTAATATTTTTAAAATAGTCTCAACAAATACTACTATTGTGATGATGACTGCATTAATACCCAAAATAGTATCTCAATCATATCGAATGAAACTAGAAAAAAATATTATGTCATTCCAATATAACAAATCACAAAGTTTCTTGTTAAAATTCTTAATAATTAAAATCACGATTATTATTTAAAAGAACCAAAAAATACCTTTTCATCAACTATTTTAGAATAATATTAATATTTAACTTATGATTAGTAAAAAAGAAAAAGATAATGCATTAACACACTGAAAATACTAAAAGAATAAAACTATATATCATTCAATTTATGACGAACTATTTCTCAACTAACTTTTTCATTACTATTTAATAATAATTAACTTAAGGCTTAGTGGTGTAAAAAAATATATTAAAATAAAAGAGGCCCTATGTAGAAATAATTAAAATTCTACTTGAATTATTATCTAATCACTGTATAATAAAGCATTAAACTCGACAAGTATTTCAAAGTGATTGGTATAGTAATACGATTTCAGAAAAATTAAAATGCACATAATGCAAAAGATAAATAACAATACATGTAATCGTGGTTCTATACGTTATTATAGAAAAGCCTATTCCATTTCTTCTTTCCCTAAAGACGTATAAAGTGTGTAATTGATAATAGACCAAGAAATATTAAAAAAAATGAAAAAAATAGAAAATAAAAAGAAACAAAAATTGGGCCCGTGCATCGCACGGATGCATCATCTAGTAGATATAGAAAAGAGAAGAGGTGGTTGACCAAGGGTATAATGGTCATTTTAAATATATTAGTGCATTATTTGTTTGTATACTAGGCTCAAAAGTTTGATTGTGGGTTCTTAATAACCGAAAAAACCAAAACTAACGTGCCCATAAGCTATTAAATTCTTTAGCTGGACCCCACTTTCCATTCAACCTTTACTATCTTTATTAAATGCATTACTTGATTGTTATTATTATTTTTTTCAATAAGTACTTTTAACTAGAATAATTATTTTTTTGATAATTTATAATTCAATTGTTCGCCCGATTAAAAATACTAAGGTCACATACATTTATATATGACAATTCTATTATTTTCTTAAGAAATACTATTTTATTTATTAACTATTTCAGTAAAGAAGATTTCATTAAAAAAATTAATGATACTATATGTAGATTTACATTCAAATATTATTATATCATTATCAATTGATATCATTTTATACAAATTTCAATTGGAATACTTCATAAAATTTAGAAAATTTAAGAATAAAATATAGTTTCAAGTTCCCTTTTTTATTATAGAATATCAAAAATTATAATAATTATCCCCTCTCTAAAAATATGAGTTGAGAATATCTCAAGTAAAAATTAAGACAACTAATTTGTGAAATTATTATTTTAAAAATCTTTATATATTAAGAAGTATGAGAAGTATCGTCATACAGTATTATACTTCTCCCTTTATGATCGAAGTTAGTTGAGTACATACTATATTCAATTAGAATTCAACATTATAAAAATTTCAAAATAGATAAATATCATTTTTTCTATTATATAGAAAAGAGAAGAGGTGGTTGACCAAGGGTGTAATGGTCATTTTAAATATATTAGTGCATTATTTGTTTGTATACTAGGCTCAAAAGTTTGATTGTGGGTTCTTAATAACCGAAAAAACCAAAACTAACGTGCCCATAAGCTATTAAATTCTTTAGCTGGACCCCACTTTCCATTCAACCTTTACTATATTTATTAAATGCATTACTTGATTGTTATTTTTTTTTTCAACAAGTACTTTTAACTAGAATAATTATTTTTTTGATAATTTATAATTCAAATGTTCGCCCGATTAAAAAATACTAAGGTCACATACATTTATATATGACAATTCTATTATTTTCTTAATTATTTATTAACTATTTTAGTAAAGAATATTTCATTAAAAAAAATTAATGATACTATATGTAGATTTACATTAAAATGTTATTATATCATTATCAATTGATATCATTTTATACAAATTTCAATTGAAATACTTCATAAAATTCAGAAAATTTTTTATTTAAGAATAAAATATAGTTTCAAGTTTCCTTTTTTATTATAGAATATAAAAAATTATAATAACTATCCCTTCTCTAAAAATATGAGTTGAGAATATCTGAAGTAAAAATTAAGACAACTAATTTGTAAAATTATTATTAGAAAAATCTTTATATATTAAGAAGTATGAGAAGTATCGTCATACAGTATTATACTTCTCCCTCTATGATCGAAGTTAGTTGAGTACATACTATATTCAATTAGAATTCAACATTATATATATAGATATAGAAAAGAGAAGAGGTGGTTGACCAAGGGTATAATGGTCATGTTAAATATATTAGTGCATTATTTGTTTGTATACTAGGCTCAAAAGTTTGATTGTGGGTTCTTAATAACAGAAAAAACCAAAACTAACGTGCCCATAAGCTATTAAATTCTTTAGCTGGACCCCACTTTCCATTCAACCTTTACTATCTTTATTAAATGCATTACTTGATTGTTATTATTATTTTTTTCAATAAGTACTTTTAAGTAGAATAATTATTTTTTTGATAATTTATAATTCAATTGTTCGCCCGATTAAAAATACTAAGGTCACATACATTTATATATGACAATTCTATTATTTTCTTAAGAAATACTATTTTATTTATTAACTATTTCAGTAAAGAATATTTCATTATAAAAAATTAATGATACTATATGTAGATTTACATTCAAATATTATTATATCATTATCAATTGATATCATTTTATACAAATTTCAATTGGAATACTTCATAAAATTTAGAAAATTTAAGAATAAAATATAGTTTCAAGTTCCCTTTTTTATCATAGAATATCAAAAATTATAATAATTATCCCCTCTCTAAAAATATGAGTTGAGAATATCTGAAGTAAAAATTAAGACAACTAATTTGTGAAATTATTATTTTAAAAATCTTTATATATTAAGAAGTATGAGAAGTTGTCACGACCCAGATTTCCCACCATCGGGGTCATGATGGCGCCTACTAAATAGAAGCTAGGCAAGCCAAATATTAATAACAATTCCATTAATAACCAATTTATTATTAACAACATAAAAATTACAGCGGAATAATCAAAATTAGCGAAATACCTGTAATGACGGCATCAGAAGACTCAGCCTCTGGTCTGGCGGGAAGTGCATAACATCTGGGGCTGTGCCCCACCACCCTGAGCAGTATCTCTAGGACGATCAGCTGCTGGCTGGTCTCTACCTCTATCGGTCCGAGCTCCACCTCTATGACCTCTACCTCCACCTCTATGTCCTCTACCTCCGCCTCTAGCCGGCTGGGCAGGCTGTGAGGGAACTGGGGCCTGAATCATGGCACGAGAACCCTGCTGGTGAGATCTG
This sequence comes from Nicotiana noctiflora, assembly GCA_032618575.1. Classification (NCBI taxonomy): domain Eukaryota; kingdom Viridiplantae; phylum Streptophyta; class Magnoliopsida; order Solanales; family Solanaceae; genus Nicotiana; species Nicotiana noctiflora. Next base: position 8,793 of record JASVEL010004696.1, read on the forward strand.
TCAGAAGCTCGAGGGCAATACCTTGCAATGTGCCTAAAATCACCGCACGTAAAACAAGCCCTCGGTTGCTGAAAATGGCGAAGTGGTGGTGCACTGATAGGCTGCTGATCAGAGTAGCGTGGCTGAGAATTACGATCACCTGAAGCATCATGAGAAACCTGAAGAGCTGACCGATAAGGCCTAGGAGGATGGCCTCTATCATAAAAATCTCTATCTCCAGACGAGGTACCACTGAATCTACCCGAATTACGAGATCTCTTATCTGATCCATGTCTCGCTCCCTGTGACAGAGCCATCTCTATCCGGCGGGCTGCATTAGCCGCCTCCTGAAAAGTGATTTCAGTTCCTGCACCCATAGCCATCTGTAGCCGAATTGGCCGATTCAAGCCATCAATAAACCTCCTCACTCTCTCCCGCTCTGTGGGAAGTATGATAACAGCATGACGAGCCAGGTCCACGAACCTAGTCTCGTACTGTGTGACAGACATGGAACCCTGATGAAGGCGCTCAAATTGTCTGCGCATAAACTCCCGCTGAGTTGCTGGAAGGAACTTCTCCAAGAATAATTCTGCAAACTGCTCCCAAGTCAAAGATGACGATCCCGCTGGCCTGGTTAGACAATAATCTCTCCACCAAGTCTTGGCGGAACCAGATAACCGAAAAGTAGCAAAATCCACACCATTTGTCTCCACAATACCCATAGTATGGAGAACTTCGTGGCAGCTGTATAGGAAGTCCTGTGGATCCTCTGAAGGAGTACCACTGAGTGTGGTAGTGAACAGCTTGGTAAACCTGTCCAATCTCCACAACGCATCAGCAGACATAGCCGCACCATCATTAGACGGAGTCGCAATAATAGGCCGAACTGCCTCAACTGGCTGAATCACAGGATCTTGAGCCTGGGGAATTACTGGCTCTGGAGTGCGCGTAGCAGGAGTCTGATTACCTCCTCCAGCCTGAGAAGTGGCTGGTGCTACCGGTAATAAACCTGCTCTGGTGACATGATCCATAAAACCTGCTATCCGGACCAAAGCATCCCTGAAGATCCGGTGAAAATAAAGCTCCTCCCGGGACCTGAGCTGGGCCTACTGGAGCTGCTGGGGCTGGAATTTCCTCCTCTATAAGAACCTGAGGTTCTGCCACTCGTGCTGCTGCTCGGGGCTGAGCTCTGCCCCTACCTTGTCCTCTAGGACGACCTCGACCTCGGCCTCTACCCCTAGCAGGAGCTGTCGCTGCTGGGATCTCGGGCTGCTGGTCGGTAGATGAGGATGCACGTGTCCTTACCATCTGCGGAAGAACAGAGTAGAAGTTCAATTAACATTCAAAAGATCAAGTCGCACGACTGGAAAGAATAAAGAGAATATTTTCCTAACTCTGTAGCCTCTGGAGGATAAATACAGACGTCTCCGTACCGATCCTTCGGACTCTACTAAGGTTGTTCGTGAGTTGTGAGACCTGTGCAACCTAGAGCTCTGATACCAACTTGTCACGACCCGGATTTCCCACCATCGGGGTCATGATGGCGCCTACTAAATGGAAGCTAGGCAAGCCAAATATTAATTACATCTCCATTAATAACCAAATTCTTATTAACAACATAAAAATTACAGCGGAATAATCAAAATTAGCGGAAGACTTAGTCGGATATGATAAAGAAAAATCCAAATCTGATACACTACCCAAGACCGGTGTCACAATACTCACGAACTTCTAAGAATAATACACATAATTGTTTGAAAGAAAATACAAGTTGTTTATCTCGATTACATGAGATAACAGAATGAAAAGCATAGATAGGAGAGACAACGGGTCCTGCGGACGCCTGCAAGGCTACCTCGTAGTCTCAGTAGTCGGAAAATCCACAAGTCGCTACTGCCGCTGCTGCTGTCCGTAACCTGTATCTGCGCAAAAGAGCGCAGAGTGTAGTATCAGCACAACCGACCCCATGTGCTGGTAAGTGCCTGGCCTAACCCAGCGAACTAGTGACAAGGCTAAGGCCAGTCACCCACATAAACCTGTACAGTTACAATATATATATATATATTTTTATATATATATATATATATATATATATATATATATATATATATATAATACATTTATGAAGAAATACTCTTCTCTGAAATAATATAATATTATTCAATAACTCAAGATGTCCAAAAATAATCTTACTTTCATGTCTCAATTTCCTCTTTCATTTCATGTCTCGTGGTAGGCGTACCACCCGCTCCCAACTATCACAGTAATTACCTCTCGTGGTAGGCGTACCACCCGCTCCCAATATATCAGTAATTATATCTTGTGGTAGGCGTACCACCCGCTCCCAAATATATCAATAGTTATATCTTGTGGTTGGCGTACCACCCGCTCCCAAATATATCAACAATCATATCTCGTGGTAGGCGTACCACCCGCTCCCAAATATAACAATAGGCTACCGGCAACTATGGCCAATGCCAAGATTTAAATCACTTCGTGGTCGGCGTACCACACGATCCCATTTCATAAATATATAAGTGGTCGGCGTACCACACGATCCCATTTCATAAATATATATATATATTACCGGCATTTAGCCAATAATCTCTGTATTAACAATATTTATAATTACCGGTTTTTAAACCAATAATTTATAATAATTTCAACAATTTACCTTCATTACCGGTATAACACCAATAATTCTTATTCAACATTTTATTCATAACTAAATTCATATTCCTACAAACTAGGATAGAACAAACACTTACCTCGAAAGTTCACGAACGATTCAATCCGTAGCAATGCCTTTTCCTTTCGAATTTGACTTCAATCCAACCGTATCTATACACAATTGATTTCATATCATCAATTCTACTTAACAAACTAGTTCATATTGCTAAATATGATTTTTACAACATTCTGCCCGGAATAGTAAAAATCGATCCCGAGCCCACATAATCGAAACTCAAGTTTCGGACCAAAATAAGTTCACCCAATCCTCCATGAGTTCAAATATACAATTTGTTCTTAAATTCGACTCCAAAACGAAGTCTAGTTCGTAAATTCATTGAAAACCCTTACTATACTAAATTCTCAATTTTTCTACCCATTTACACCTATTTAGGCTTAGGAATTCAAATAATATTGATGGAAAATGAAGAAAACGAGTTAAGAATCACTTACCCAAGAAGTTTGGTGAAGAATAGCTCAAAAATCGTCCAAGGGGCTGTGAAGAAGGGGGTTGAACATAAATGGGATTTGTTATCCCGTTTCTGTTCTGTTTTTGGGATTAAAATTCACTGGGTAATAATTTGTTCAACGCGTTCGCGACACCCCGGTCGCGTTCGCGATGAAGGAAAATATCAGGCCATCGCGTTCGCGTAGGGTGAGTCGCGAACGCGAAGAAGAAAATACTGGGCTTCAAATTTGGCCTACGCGAACGCGGGCTAAGACACGCGAACGCGTAAAGGAAAATATGACTGGTTCAATTTACTTTGCGCGAACGCGAGAAGGAGTCCGCGATCGCGATGAAGGAAAATGCTGGGCATCGCGAACGCGATCAACATGACGCGAACGCGAAGAAGGAATGAAATGTCCTTCGCGAACGCGACCAAAGCATCGCGAACGCGATGAGGAAATGCCTGCTGCAGATTTCTGCAGTTTTTCTTAAGTTCAAAAACACCCCGAACCACCTCCGAAACACTTCCGAGCCCTCGGGGCTCCAAACCAAATATGCACACTAACTTAAAAACATCATACGAACTTGCTCGCGCGATCAAATCGCTAAAATAACATCAAAATCCCTTCAATTTTTTCATAATTTCCAAACTTTCCAATTTAAGGCCGAAACACGTCAAACGACGTCCGTTTTCAACCAAACTTTACGGGAAGCGCTTAACCAATATATATGACCTGTACCGGGCGTCGGAACCAAAATACGAGCCCGATACCAGTACTTTTTAATCAAAATTCAGTTTCATTTTCCTTAAACATTTTCAGAAAACAATTTAACGGAAAAATTCTTTTACCGGGGTTCTAGACCTCGGATTTCAATTCCGGACATATGCCCAAGTTCCATATTTTTCTACGGATTTTCTGAAATAGTCAAATCACGGATCCGGGTCCGTTTACCAAAAATGTTGACCAAAGTCAACCATATCAATATTAATATCAAAATTCTTCTACTTTTTCACATATTTCACATATTTCAACATAAATCTTTTCCAGATTTGTGCCCGGACTGTGCACGCAAATCGAGGCAACTATAAATGAGGTTTTCAAGACCTCATAAGCTCGGAATGATTAATAAAACAAGTGATGACCTTTTGGGTCGTCACAATCTCCACCTCTAAAACAACCGTTCGTCCTCGAACGGACAAAAGAAAGAAGTACGTGAGTTAGGGAACAAATGAGGGTAGCGGCTCCGCATATCGGACTCGGACTCCCAGGTCGATGCCTCAGGAGGCTGACCTCTCCACTGAACACGCACAGAAGGATAACTCTTCGACCTCAACTGTCAAACCTGCCGGTCTAGAATGGCCACCGGCTCCTCCTCGTAAGATAGATCATTGTCCAATTGGACAGTACTGAAGTCTAACACATGTGTGGGATCGCCGTGGTATCTCCGAAGCATAGATACGTGAAAAACTAGATGCACGGCTGATAAGCTAGGCGGCAAAGCTAATCTATAAGCCACTCCTCCCACTCTGTCTAGAATCTCAAATGGACCAATATACCTAGGGCCGAGCTTGCCCTTCTTCCCAAACCTCATCACGCCCTTCATAGGCGACACCCGGAGCAATACTCGTTCACCAACCATGAAATCTACATCTCGAACCTTACGATCCGCATAAGTCTTCTGCCTGGACTGAGCTGAACGCAATCTCTCCTGAATAGTCTTGACCTTATCTAAGGCCTCCTGAACTAGATCTGTACCCAACAACCGAGCCTCTCCCGGTTCAAACCATCCAACTGGTGATCGACATCGCCTACCATATAACGCCTCATACGGAGCCATCCGGATGCTAGATTGGTAACTGTTATTGTAGGCGAACTCTGCTAATGGCAGAAACTGGTCCCACGAACCTCCGAAATCAATAACACAAGCTCGAAGCATGTCCTCTAGAATCTGAATAGTCCTCTCGGACTGGCCATCCGTCCGAGGATGAAATGCTGTACTCAACTGAACCTGGGTGCCTAACTCCTGCTGGACCGCTCTCCAGAACCGCGAGGTAAACTGCGTACCCCGATCAGAGATAATAGATACTGGCACTCCATGGAGACGAACAATCTCCCTAATGTAAACCTCCGCTAACCTCTCCGGCGAGTAGGAGACAGATACTGGAATAAAGTGTGCTGACTTGGTCAGCCTATCAACAATGACCCAAATAGCATCAAATTTCCTTCTAGTCAAAGGAAGTCCAATAACGAAATCCATAGTGATCCGCTCCCATTTCCACTCGGGAATTTCAATCCTCTGGAATACACCACCAGGTCTCTGGTGCTCATATTTCACCTGCCGACAATTTAGACACCGAGCAACATACGCAACGATATCTTTCTTCATTCCGCGCCACCAATAGTGCTGACGTAAGTCCTGATACATCTTCGCGGCGCCTGGGTGAATAGAATACCGCGAACCGTGGGCCTCTGCTAAGATTAACTCTCGAATCCCTTCGACATTGGGCACACAAACTCGACCCTGCAACTTCAATATCCCATCATCATCTAGATTTACCTGTGTGGCACCTCCCCGCTGTACTATATCTCTCAACTCACGCAAATGAGGATCATAAAATTGCCTCTCACGGATACGCTCTAATAAAGAAGAATGAGCGACCGTGCAGGCTAACACTCTGCTAGGCTCAGAAATATCCAATCTCACGAACCGGTTGGCTAATGCCCGGACGTCTAGAGCCAATGGTCTCTGACTGACCGGAATATATGCAAGACTACCCATGCTGGCAGACTTTCTACTCAATGCATCGGCCACCACATTGGCCTTACCTGGGTGATATAAAATAGTAACATCATAGTCTTTTAGCAACTCTAGCCATCTTCTCTGCCTCATATTCAACTCTTTCTGCTTAAACAAATACTGAAGACTCTTATGATCGGTGTACACTTCACATGCTACACCATACAAATAATGCCTCCGGATCTTCAATGCGTGAATAATCGCCGCCAATTCTAGATCATGCACTGGATAGTTCTTCTCATGAATCTTCAACTGCCTCGAAGCATAGGCAATAACCTTGCCATCCTGCATTAACACCGCACCAAGCCCAATACGGGAAGCATCACAATAAACAGTATAAGGTCCCGTACCTGTGGGTAAAACCAATACCGGTGTTGTGGTCAAGGTTGTCTTGAGCTTTTGAAAGCTCGCCTCACATTCATCGGACCATTCAAATTGAACACCCTTCCGGGTCAATCTGGTCAGTGAGGTTGCAATAGACGAAAATCCTTCTACGAATCGGCGATAATAGCCCGCTAACCCCAAGAAACTCCGAATATCTATGGCTGATGTCGGTCTAGGCCAGCTCTTGACTGCCTCAATTTTCTTCGGATCAACCTGAATACCTGCTGCCGTCACAATATGACCCAGGAATGCAACTAAACTTAGCCAAAATTCACACTTTGAAAATTTTGCATATAGCTGGCTATTTCTCAGAGTCTGTAAGGCCACTCTGAGATGTTGCGCATGCTCCTCCTGTCTGCGGGAATATATTAATATGTCATCAATGAAGACTATTACAAACAAGTCTAAATAAGGCCGGAACACCCGATTCATTAATTCCATAAAAGCCGCTGGAGCATTTGTCAACCCAAAAGACATGACCAGAAATTCATAATGTCCATACCGAGTGCGGAACGCGGTCTTAGGGACATCGGATGCCCTAATCTTCAGCTGATGATAGCCAGATCTCAAATCTATCTTTGAAAATACCTTGGCACCCTGAAGCTGGTCAAATAAATCATCAATTCGCGGAAGTGGATATTTATTTTTGATAGTCACCTTGTTTAACCGTCGATAGTCAATGCACATTCTCATCGAACCATCTTTCTTCTTTACAAATAATACAGGTGCACCCCACGGCGAAACACTGGGCCTAATGAAACCCTTTTCAAGTAAATCCTGCAATTGTTCCTTCAATTCTTTTAACTCCGGCGGAGCCATACGGTATGGGGGAATGGAAATGGGCTGAGTGCCTGGAGCCAAATCAATGCAAAAATCAATGTCCCTATCGGGCGGCATACCTGGCAAGTCTGAAGGAAATACTTCAGGAAATTCGCGAACCACAGGCACAGAGTCAATAGAAGGAACCTCAGCACTAGAATCACGGACATAGGCCAAATAAGCCAAGCATCCCTTTCCAACCATACGCCGAGCTTTAACATAAGAAATAACATTACGGCTAGTATGACCTGAAATTCCTTTCCACTCTATACGAGGCGAATTCGGCAGGGCTAAAGTCACAGTCTTGGCATGGCAATCTAAAATAGCATGATACGGAGATAGCCAGTCCATGCCTAGTATAATATCGAAGTCCACCATATTTAGGAGTAATAAATCAGCACGGGTCTCAAGACCCTCAATTACTATAATACATGACCGATGAACTCGATCAACCACAATAGAGTCGCCTACTGGTGTAGACACATGAACAGGAACACTCAGTGGATCACCGGGCTGAATCAAGTATGGTGCAAAATAGGAAGACACATACGAATATGTAGACCCAGGGTCAAATAATGCTGATGCCTTTCTATCACAAACCAAAATAATACCTGTAATGACGGCATCAGAAGACTCAGCCTCTGGTCTGGCGGGAAGTGCATAACATCGGGGCTGTGCCCCACCACCCTGAGCAGTATCTCTAGGACGATCAGCTGCTGGCTGGTCTCTACCTCTATCGGTCCGAGCTCCACCTCTATGACCTCTACCTCCACCTCTATGTCCTCTACCTCCGCCTCTAGCCGGCTGGGCAGGCTGTGAGGGAACTGGGGCCTGAATCATGGCACGAGAACCCTGCTGATGAGATCTGTCAGAAGCTCGAGGGCAATACCTTGCAATGTGCCTAAGATCACCGCACGTAAAACAAGCCCTCGGCTGCTGAAAATGGCGAAGTGGTGGTGCACTGATAGGCTGCTGATCAGAGTAGCGTGGCTGAGAATTACGATCACCTGAAGCATCATGAGAAACCTGAAGAGCTGACTGATAAGGCCTAGGAGGATGGCCTCTATCATAAAAATCTCTATCTCCGGACGAGGTACCACTGAATCTACCCGAATTACGAGATCTCTTATCTGATCCATGTCTCGCTCCCTGTGACAGAGCCATCTCGATCCGGCGGGCTGTATTAGCCGCCTCCTGAAAAGTGATTTCAGTTCCTGCTCCCATAGCCATCTGTAGCCGAATTGGCCGATTCAAGCCATCAATAAACCTCCTCACTCTCTCCCGCTCTGTGGGAAGTATGATAATAGCATGAAGAGCCAGGTCCACGAACCTAGTCTCGTATTGTGTGACAGACATAGAACCCTGATGAAGACGCTCAAATTGTCCGCGCATAACCTCCCGCTGAGTTGCTGGAAGGAACTTCTCCAAGAATAATTCTGCAAACCTGCTCCCAAGTCAAAGATGACGATCCCGCTGGCCTGGTTAGACAATAATCTCTCCACCAAGTCTTGGCGGAACCGGATAACCGAAAAGTAGCAAAATCCACACCATTTGTCTCCACAATACCCATAGTACGGAGAACTTCGTGGCAGCTGTATAGGAAGTCCTGTGGATCCTCTGAAGGAGTGCCACTGAATGTGGTAGTGAACAGCTTGGTAAACCTGTCCAATCTCCACAACGCATCAGCAGACATAGCTGCACCATCATTAGACGGAGTCGCAATAATAGGCCGAACTGCCTCAACTGGCTGAATCACAGGATCTTGAGCCTGGGGAATTACTGGCTCCGGAGTGCGCGTAGCAGGAGTCTGATTACCTCCTCCAGCCTGAGAAGTGGCTGGTGCTACCGGTAATAAACCTGCTCTGGTGACATGATCCATAAAA
>JASVEL010004697.1:0-96338 GCA_032618575.1 Nicotiana noctiflora
TATATAAAGCCATATGGTCATGGGTCAATGTAAATAAATGTAATGCATGAGAAGTACGTCAACAAAAGATTTTGGAGTATCACAAGACCATTATGCATTTGATTAATATCATGAAATAAACTTTATCAACTTACGTATTTTTGAGACCTATGAATAGATGATAGAATAATATGACACATGGGGAATCAACAACATAGGAACCTCTATTATTTCTATGAAAATAGTCATTTATGGAAGTTGTACATTTATTCGTTTTGTTTGTATCGTATGGATCATGACAAAATAAAGAAGTTGATAATTTCTGTGACACACATTAAATGTGACAAAATATATGATGACAAAATTGGAGTAGAAGAAAATCCGTATAATATTTTAGAGAAAAATTGAACCATACTCCCTTATAATTGCAAAATCTCACGTCGCTTAAGATGCTACAAAATCATGTTGAATTGCCATGAAATCTTGTTGAATTTGTTGAAGATGCTAAAATTCCCACGTTACTTAGATGATAAGGAAATATGTGTTTGAATTCATGTTGAAGACTGTAGCTTACACTTTGATATACGAGACCTTTGAATTAGAGAAATTTTATGCCTTAAATGGTGTGGGGCCCACGTACTAAAGACCAAGCCACAAAAATTCCTCCAAAATGTGCCACCGTTTATGTGACTTAGGAGTCACCATTTGGCTTTGATGTGTTGCAACGTTGGGAGATGTAAATCTTTATCCAAATATTTGAATTAATCCACTAATCACTTGATAAACTTATTAATCTTCTATTAATCAATACTTAACAAATTACTCACATAATTAAGAATTATCTCAAACTGTTTAAAATACTACCCATTTTTAATACACCTTATATCCCTCACAATCATTACCATGTGTTACTTTATATGACACTAGTTCATAAATACCAGATATTATAGCTCACATCATATTTTATCCTAAATTGCTAAATTTCGACGAAACTCATTTTCTTCGATTCAATTACCCTCTCTCTTTCATAAATTTACTTATCACTTGTTTGAAAATATCGTAATACTTAAAAACTCAAAATAATCTCATTTACGAGCTTATGTCGATTAACTTATGATGAAACTTTAACATACAAAAATGCGTGATGTAACATCTTGAGCTTTTATCAATTTACTTATGATGTACTTTCACGTACGAAAACATGAGTGTAACACAATCAAACTTATATTGTGGTATTACGGATATGTGATTTCATCTAATACCAACTGATAAGCAAGAAAATAAATGAATAAATTAGAAAATAAAATAAATCAAACCAGTATGCTAGCCAGGTCTCAACCTCGACTCGAGATAGTCTCGAGATGGAATAGTAAGAACAACAAATGATAAAGCAACTCCGATGAATAGCAGGAAAGAAACAAGCGTATATATTCTTATGAGTGAACAATGAATTGATGAACAACAGAGAAAAATTATATTGCTTTGAACTGTATCAATGTAAGGTCTCTACAAATGATGGGGACCCCCTTTATATACTAAATGAATCCTTATTATAGTACAATTTAACTATGAAAATAAATTCCATTGGTGGTACAAATAACCGCCCTTGATTTGATTTGCTCATAAATTTTCGCCGTGATCGCCGACCGATTACGAATATCTCGTTATTGTATTTCACTCGAAGTCGGTTGTACTTAGTCTTGACTGTTGCTAGCCTCGGTCTCGCCGGACACTTCAATCTTTGGACTCGATATCTCGTCTTCGAGCTCGGATCTGATTGATTACGAGGTCGTCCTCGACGCAACTCCTTTGTCTCGATGAAATATCACAACCAATTTTGACAGTATACACTCACAATTAACTTGATTTATGTGAATGATTAACCATGAAGGCAATTAACTTAGTTTTTTTTTTTTTTAAGAAAGGTGTATGTTTGTGAAGTTATTGTAAAATAAAGTAATTTTCTTTTGAAAACTTTCAAACTCAAAATTTCAAATCTTTTAAAAACTTCAAAACTCCAAAAAAGAGTATTTGGAAAAATATTTTTGAAAAGTTTGTTATTTAAAAAAATATCTTTTAAAAAATAGGGGTAAGTTTTGGCTACGGTAGATGTTGTCATTTGGACAATCTAGGAATGAAATTCTTTTTGTTTTGCATGGACATTTTTTCTTTTCAAAAAACTTTGTTTCCTGAAATTGTCCGAAGACATAAGTTGGAGGGGCAAAATTTCAAAACAAGAAACTGGAGAGGGCCAACTGCTCGGCTTATTCTCTACACAGAAAAACCCTCACTATCCCCTGCTGCTACTCTCTTTTCTTTTTCCTGCTCCGGCGGTGAATTTCGAACAAGGAGGAAGTAGGATACACGCGCCACCGTAGCTACGTTAACAATGTCGACAGGCTTTTCATTCTCCTCCTCTTCTTCGCCCTTCTCCTTCTCTTCAAACCCGTCATTTTCCTCCACGCCTACCACCGCTGCTGCTACCGTTTCTTCCCCGTTTTCCTTCTCAAACCCTAACCCTAGCCCCGCCACGTCTGCTCCTTTTGGATTTGGCTCTTCTGCTTCTTCAGCCTCTTCCGGTCCTTCCTTTTCTTTCGCCGGTTTCGGCTCTTCTTCTACAGGTGCTTCTACAGCGTCGTTTGGCTTTTCATCTAGTGCTTCTTCTGGTTCCAGTCCCACACCTGGCTTATTCGGATCTTCGTCCGGTTCTGGTACCACTACGAACCTGTTCGGATCCACTACATCTGCTAGTAGTTCCTCATTGTTTGGGACAACTTCAGCTCCCGCCGCTGCCAATTCATCTCCCTTCGGTAGTTCTGCAATTTTCGGGTCGTCAAGTACACCGTCGCCGGGCTTGTTTGGGTCGAGCTCTGGGTCGGGTTCAAGTTCGAGCTTGGGCTTATTTGGTTCTTCTTCTTTGTTTTCATCAACATTAACTGCTTCTTCTACTGCAACTGCAGCAACTACTACTAGCACTACTTTTTCTTCCACCACTCCATTCGGTTTTTCTGGTTCGACCTCATCAGCATCCGCATTTTCTTCACCGGCATTTTCGTTTGCGAGCTCAGCAGCTGCCAGTTCAGCATCTTTTGCCCCGTCATTTTCACTGTCAAGTGCTGCAACCACCTCTTCGGTATCTTCTGCACCGGGATTTTCACTCGCCACGTCATCAACTAGTTCAGCAGCACCTGCAGCGTTTTCATTATCAACGCCAAGTTCATCTGCACCTGCATTTTCATTATCAGCGTCAAGTTCAGCAGCACCTGCATTTTCATTATCAGCGATAGCGTCTAGTTCACCTGCACCTTCATTTTCATTATCAGCGTCAAGTTCAGCAGCACCTGCATTTTCATTATCAGCGAAAGCGTCTAGCTCACCTGCACCAGCATTTTCCTTTTCAACTGCATTTGGGACCACGCCAGCTTCGGTCTCTTCATCATCGCCATCGCCTTTTTCAGCTTCTACTTCTCTGTCATTTTCAGTTACAAAAGGGACAGGAAGCTCTGCAGCCGCTTCGAGTGCTCCTTCACTGACTACTGCTTTTCCATTTAATACGTCTTCCAGTACTACTTCTTCAAGTGCAACCCCGGTGTCCAAACCTGCTAGTACTGGTTTTTCGATTGCTTCATCGCCTTTGTTTTCGACAGTTACTACTACTACTACCACCAGCGTTTCTACCACTGCAACTGCTACGGGAGCTTCCTCTGCTGTTTCTACAACTAGTGGAACCGGGACTGGTTCATCTCTTACATTTCCTGCATTTAATGCTGCACCCTCTTCTTCAGCTTCAACAACAAGTGCTGCTGCTCCAACCACAAGTTTTTCGCTGTCTAGCAAAACATCTGCATCTACTGTGGCTGTGCCAAGCTTTAGTAAGTTTCACTCATACTTTTGGTTGAATGTTGTTGTCTATATTGTAGCTGTTGTATCACATGATAACTAAACTTGCTTATGATTGAAATGGAACTTTAATTGATTAATGAAGTGAAGTTAGTTGCTAAGGGAACTTCAACACCCAGACTGGTGGATTCGTTGTCTATGACATCAGAAAGTAAAATGGAAAGGCAAAGTAATGCTGAGCTAAACTGACACTGTGACACATCAAATTGAGGAAGGACTCTTTTGAGCTTAAACTGGGTTGTTTAATCTCAATTGTAATTACAAAAGTGAGCACTATATACCTGATCTGTTAGGATAAGAACAACATTGTGAGATCATATGGAAATCTCTTGAAGAGCTTTTATACGTTTACAAGGACTGATGGTAGTTTGCTTAATCGTTTACACATTCTGAAATTAATAGTGCACCGTTTATCTTCTGTTTTGATTGATATGACTATAAGAGCCAAATAAAATATTGGCTAAGTTATCAAATGTATTTTGCTGTTCTTTTGATGAAAAATAGGAAGTGATAATACTTTTGTAGTTCGTAAATATTTAGTTATTAATTTCAAAGAATGAAATTATCATCCTATTTAAGCTCAAAGTAGGGTGAAATTGACCCTCATAAAGCAAACAACAACAAGTAAGCCTCATAAAGCAAAGCAGACTAAATTTTTGGGAAGGAGGGAGTACTATCAAGTAAATCAATTTTTGTAAGTAAGCGAGGCAACTCTGGTTTGATAATGTAATTTCCCCCGGCATCTATGTTACTTTGTCCTGTTTGAAGCAATTCATAGGTATGAAATTTTAAGTGTCATTTGCTAAATATCATACTTATTATAAGGTTTTTTCCTTACTCCTTAGGTGTCCCAAGCACAACTTCTGGCGCTGCAACAAGTTCAGCAGCTCCAACATCATCAGCCTTGACTCTAACTGCTAGTAGTGGGTATGTATTTGCTTTATTGTAAAGTAACTTAAAACCTTTTTATCTGACTGAGTAAAGCCCCTGGGTTATGTCCCAGTGAAGAGAGTTTTGTAGATGAAAAGTGAAAAGTAAAGGAATGACATTATGACTGCAGTAGATAGTTGATGAGTTCACTTCAGTGTATGTGGTTGGATGGAGCAGCATTTTTGGTTTTTCTTTGTGATGTAACACTGTAATAATTTATTTCAAAAAAGCTTTCGGCCTTTCGCACTCCTCCACTGATTGACTTTTCAGATCATTAGGCCTCCAAATATTGTAGAAAGCTTATCCAGTTACTGTTAGTTTTTGTATGGCTTGCTGGTCTCTTATTCTCCTAACTGCTTTCTTCTAATTCACAACATTCCTCAATCTTGTAAGGAAGTATGTGAGTTCCTTTCTGTCCTCGTGAGAACTATCAAGTTTAAAGCTCTAAATTGGAACATATTAGGCTTACTAAGGTTAATTTTTGGAGCATCCACAAGGTTTCTATTAGTGTAGGCAATTGGCTATTTTGTTTTGAAAGGCCATTAAGTATTATCTGTACAGAAGTATGTAGGTTCTGTTTTTCTTTTTTCTCTGGATGCTAACCTGTATTGTTTTCCAACATTTGTAAATTCATTATTGTATCCCACCCCAAAAGAAGTTCCATTGATCAGAAAGAAGTCAATGGGGAAGAAGAAACTAGGATTGCTTGTCAGTACTGTTTAACGTTTATCGTGAATTTGTAGAATAGTGCGGCGCTAGTCACAATTAGTCCCCTTAAAAATCACCTAGGCTGGATTCAGTTGTAAAAATATAAAAAAAAAATATGGTTATTAAAAAAAGTAGTAATATCAAATAAGTTCGCTTCTGTTTGCTTCTGTGGTAGTTTTATTTAGTAAAGAGAAGAGTCTCTTCTGTTATGAATTAAAGAGTTCTTCTGCTTCTCCTTTCCCTACTCATGTCTAACTGTCTAAAAAACACTATTTTTAGATTTAATTGCAACTAATTAGTGAATCTATTAGTCAGTTGAGTTCAAATTTTGCTGTGACCTGCTGTATGTGCATTAGCTTGACTTTGAACCTTATTTTGTTTGTCCCTTTTTCTGCAGGGCTACTTCAACTTCTACTGTAGCTGCCACTTCCACACCGAAATTACCTTCAGAAATTACAGGAAAGTCCGTAGAAGAGGTAATATATGTGTTAAAACTTGGGTAGTATGTTTTTCACTATCTTTTCCCTTGTTAGTCAAATTCTAGTTTGATACAATGCACTTAGCTATGGATTACATGTATTGAACTATAGGCTTGATTCCTTGAACATGCCGAAGTTCCATTTTTTTGGCGGAAATGTTTAGCAAAAAAATTAATTATATGAACATACTTCGCATGGGAGGATAGGTGATAGAGGCAGTAGTGATTTCTTGGTCGGTTTTCGAGGCTTTTTCAGTGGATTATCACCCATCCCTGTTTCTTGTTGAGGAATTCACTTTTTCCTGTTAGTTACGTTGTTACGTATTGAACTTATCGCATTTTCCTTATTTCAATGAAAGATCATCAAGGAATGGAACGCGGAGCTGCAAGAACGCACTGCAAAATTTAGAAAACAGGCTAATGCAATAGCTGACTGGGACAAAAGGATCTTGCAGAACCGTGATATTCTTCTCAGACTAGAGGTAACTCGAAGTTTATTTAAAGCCAGCATTCTTCTTTAAATCCCAGATGTAACTCATGATCTCTGTAAATGCATTTCTATTTTGTATCTGCTGTATTCAGTTAGCTCTAAGCCCCCCAACCCCCCTCAGTGGTGATATTTTTTTTCAAGTTTCCTTGTGTAACAGTTAGGTAGATGTTTCCTATTAAGAGATATCTCGTATTCTTTGAGATTAATAATGGAGCACTATGTTCATTCTAGTTAAGCTTTGCCGCTAATTTTCTGTTAATAGAGTTACTAGAAGGACTTTAGCCTTGTTCTTTAGTTATGGTTTGGTTAAACATACTTGTATAAATTGCGTCTTCAGTTACTTTTCATAGGAAATTTGACATCTGCAATTACGTTTTTACTATCTCAGAGTGAAGTTGCAAAGGTTGTTGAGACACAAACCAGCTTAGAGCGACAACTGGAGCTAATTGAGACTCATCAGGAAGAGGTTACTTAATGAGCATTATCTTTTCCTGCAATTTGAGTCGTTCATTTCATGATCTAATGTCTAATATTTTATGTGATTGTGAAAGCATTCCATGCTTATCTCATCTTGTGCAATTTAAACCAAAATACTGGCGGTAAAATGGTCTTCTGAAGACGTGTTTCCAAATCCTAATTTGGTAGATTTGTCTGGGGTAATTGAATGAGATTCTTTGATACTCAACTTGTGTGCATAGTACTTTTTAGTGTCAATTTATCATTGAAGAAATCTGTTATTAGTTGGTATCAAGAACTATGCCATTCCAGTTCCATTAAGGTCGCTACTTTAATCTTATTCATCCTGTTCTGCCTGGGACCACTACATTCCGGTACAAAATGCTTTGCCTTTAAGGCAACTCAGTGGTTCTCTATATCTTATACTCTAACTAGTTTAATCAGAATTAGTTTGATCCTTTGCTTCTGTTGTGTTTTAATCATGACTAAGTATGCATTGATGTCGAGAGATTTTAGGACTTCCCTCAACGTGCTTTATTCTGCCCGGTCCTCAATCATTAGATAGGCCTAATGATCACTCTCGTGTAACATGATTGTCCCGCTCTATTGAACTTGCCTTTCAATTTTTCAGATATCTTTCTATCCCTAGTACTATGGTAGTGCTACTCAATTCCAGCTGTCAGATTTCAATTCTACGCATCATATGTCTTCCTACAAAGAATCTGACTAGGGTATGTTAAATTTATGGAGTATTTAGAAGGATTTATTAGTCCATACACCTTTCATCCCTTTAACAAGGGCATGTTTTGGCGAAATGATTTGTCAATTCAACACATATTTCAAGTTCATATAAGTTTAGATCTTCTGAAATCTTCTCAATCTGTCATCCATGGTTGAGGATGAACTGAGGCAAGGCATATTGTTTACCTTGTATACATGATGAGTATTCCCCCGGGGCAAGGGCAAGGTCTACTACACACTACCCTCCCCAAACCCCACTAGCGGGATTTCACTTGGTCGTCGTTGTTATTGTTTTGTATATGATGAGTATTGTGTTAACTGTTGGGTGGATCTTCACTACCTACTTGAGGCAGTGCTTAGCAGTTTCTTTGTTTTCTTTCTTGTAACTCCTGGTTTGTGATTTATAGTGATTATCATTTTAAGGGACATTAGTTTTAGGGTACGCGCTTTGCACGTGTACCTATATCATGAATATATATTTTTCTCAAAAATAGTTAACTATATTGAGTAATTTATTTGACTTATTGAACAGAAATTAACGGAAAAGATGTAAACTCTTAAAAAATATTAATATTGATCCAATTTAGCTACTTCAATAAATTAAAAAATTGTGTCTATGTATGTGTTATTATATTCTTAGGACATATGTGGATATCTTATGAACATTATTGCTATTTTTTGTTACCTAATATGAAAAACAAATCACAAGTTAGACTATAACGTAATCAATTTTGCTCTATTTTTTATTTTTTGATCGTCAATGCTCTTTTTGTGAAAATAAATTTATGTACCTTAAAAGTTTCATCAATTTAAAAAATAATTATATTTATATGATAATTTGTAAAAAATTTGCCATTACCCCCTCCTCTCTAGTTTATATGAATCTTTTCGCCATCAAGAGTTAATTTGACTAATCTTTGAAGTTAAATTGGATATTTGATATTTTAAAGTTAAATATTAGATATTCAAAAATTATACGAGAAATACTATAAGCTGTAATATTTTCATGTCAATATGATAATCTTTTTAAATATTTTGGTCAAATTCAATATAGTTTGAATCTTAAAAAAATACAACAAACATACCCAGTAATATCCCACATCATGGGGTCTTGGGAGGGTTGTGTGTACACAGACCTTACACCCTACCTTGTGAGGATAGAGAGGATGTTTCCAATAGACCCTCGGCGCAGGAAAGTATAAGCACCACATTAATAGAAATATAGACAAGAAGGGACAGTACCAAGAAACAATATAAAAGCGGAATAAAAACAACCACATAGTAAGGTGATCAACGATGAAAGAAAACAACGGTTAGTGGTGAAAATCTACTACTAGCGAAAGCGAGAGTGCGGTCCAGTACTATTGATGAACACTCTAGACAACCTACTCTACTACCCTAATCCTTGACCTCCATAACTTCCTATCAAATGTCCTGTCATCGGTCAGTTGAAGCTATGCCATGTCTTGCCTAATCACCTCTCCCCAGCTCTTATTTGGTTTACCTCTACCTTTCCGTAGGACCTCCAATGTCATCCTCTCACACCTCCTCACCGGCGCGTCTGTGTTCCATCTTCTTACAAGATCAAACCACCTAAGTCGTGCTTCCTGCATCTTGTCCTCAGTAGGAGCCACACCCATCTTGTTGCGAATAAACTCCTTGATCTTATCTAACCTGGTGTGCCCGCGCATCCATATCAACTTCCTCATCTCTACTACCTTCATCTTTTGGGCATAAACGATCTTGGCTGGCCAACACTCAACCCCATACAACATTGTTGGTGTGACCACCACTCTGTAGAAGTTACCCTTAAGTTTCAGTGGCACCTTCTTGTCCCACAAAATACTGGAAGCTAGTCTCCATTTCATCCATACCGCCCCAATGCGATGTGAGACATCTTCATCAATCTCCCCACCCTCTGAATAATAGATCCAAGGTACTTAAAACTCCCTTTCCTAAGGATGACCTGCTAGTCCAACCTTACCTCCCCTTCCCCTCCTTAAGTCTCGCCACTCAACTTACACTTCAAGTATTCTGTCTTGGTCATGCTTAACTTGAAACCTTTAGATTTTAGGGTCTGCATCCATACCTCTAATTGCCCGTTCACATCGTCTCGCGTCTCGTCAATCAATACAATATCATCTACAAATAGCATACACCACATCACCTCCTCTTGGACGTGGCGTGTCAGTACATCCATCACCGAAGCAAACAAAGGGCTGAGTGCTGACCTCTGATGCAACCCTATCATAAAAGAAAAATGGTCCGAGTCCCCACCCACCGTCCTCGTCCGGGTCTTACTCCAACATGCATGTCCTTAATCAACCTAATATAGGCAACATGTACACCTCTAGCCTCCTAATATCTCCACAAAACCCTCCTCAAAACTTTATTGTACGCTTTTTCTAAGACGATGAACACCATATGCAAGTCTTTCTTTCTCTCCCTATACTGCTACATTAATCTCCAAACAAGGTGAATATCTTCTGTAGTTGAATCTCAAAAAAGTAAAAGGTTTTATATAAAGTAAAGCTGTGTTAGCGGAAACGTAAAAGAAAGAACACAAGATTTAACGTGGTTCGGATCAAAATAATCCTACGTCCACCAGAGAACAATTGCCTTACTATTATTTACAAAGGAAGGGGAGATTTTCCAATTACACTTAAGAGAATTTCTCTCTTAACTCTCTACTCACAACAATATATTGTATTGTTTTTGGGATGGTTTCTACAAATGAAAGAGTGCATCTATTTATAGGGGTAAGGACCTCCTCTTGATGTCATTGGTGACATCAAACTACCTCCTCTTGATGTCATGGGTGACATCAAAGGAGGAAGCTTCCTCCTAGCATTCATACCAACTCTTTCCACCAACTCTTCCAATTGGCATGCCATTGTTGACTAAATCTAAACCAACATTTTCAGCATGCCATTGTTGACTAAGACATAAACCAACATTTTCAATCTCCACCTTGGTTTGCGTTTCGAGTGTGCGTGTGAACAACTCTGGCCAAAATTTCTAAGCTTACTGGGCAATCCCGTTGTAAGAAACAAGAAGAATCAAACCATGGTTGAACATACCACCCCCACCTAACAACTGTTCTCTTCGGAGTTGCATCAGTTGATGCACACCCCCGCCAAGTCTTTGCAGTGTGCAAACTTAGCGAGCGGGACTATCTTGGTCAACATATCTGCAGCATTATCGGCTGTGATAACCTTCACGACCTTGATAGTTCCCTCTTCAACAACATCTCAAAGGAAATGAAATCCGACATCAATGTGTTTAGTGCGCTCATGAAATCTTTGATTTTTCATTAGATGAATAACACTCTGACTATCACATCTAAGAGTTGATTCCAGCTGAACCAAACTTAATTCCGCCACTAAACCTTTTAACCAGATAGCTTCCTTCACTGCCTCCGCTGCTGCCATGTATTCTGCTTCTGTCGTAGACAAAGCGACAATCGACCTGCAGAGTCGACTTCCAACTAACGGCACTGCCAACGAGGGTAAAGATGTATCCAGTTGTGGACCTTCTTCGGTCAAGATCTCCTGCATAGTCAGAATTCACATAACCAAGAATTGAAATACCTCCACCACTTTTTCGAAAAGTCAGACCAACACTAGAAGCTCCTTTGAGATATCTCAATATCCACTTGACAGCTTCCCAATGCCTCTTTCCTGGGTTGGACATGTATCTACTTACCACACTTACAGATTGAGCAATATCTGGACGTGTGCATACCATAGCATACATAATGCTACCAACTGCACTGGCATAAGGAATCTTTCACATATGCTCCACCTCATCTTCGGACTGAGGCATTAGTAACTCTGAAAGTTTAAAATGAGGAGCTAATGATGTACTTACACGCTTGCACGTCTGCATGTTGAATCTCTCGAGAATCCTTTCAATATACCTCTTCTGAGAAAGATGTACAACACCGTATTCTCTTGAAATCTCTATACCAAGGATTTTCTTTGCAGCTCCTAAATACTTCATGTCAAATTTCTTACTCAATAGTTTCTTCAAAGCATTTATCTCCGTAATGTTGTTAGCAGCAATAAGCATATCATCAACATACAACAGTAAATAAATCATTGAGTTACCAGACATCTTCTTGTGATACACACAGCTATCAAATGCACTCCTTAGAATTCATGTGTAGTCATGAATGCTTCACACCTTTTGTACCACTGTCTAGGGGATTGCTTCAAACCATACAAAGACTTTTTTAGTTGGCATACATGATTTTCTTTTCCTTCAGCTAGGAAACCTTCAGGCTGACCCATATAGATTCTGTCTTCTAGATCACCGTGTAAGAAAGCAGTTCTGACATCAAGCTGTTGAAGCTCCAAGTCAAATTGTGCAACCAATGCTAGTAGCACGCGAATTGATCTATGCTTCACGACTGGAGAGAAAATTTCATTGTAGTCAATTCCCTCCTTCTGACCGAAACCTTTTGCAACCAACCTCGCCTTAAACCTAGCATCTTCTACTTCAGGAATTCCCTGTTTCTTTCTGTAGATCCACTTGCATCCAACTGTCCTCTTCCCCTTTTGTCTTTTCACTAAGACCCATGTATGATTCTTGTGAAGAGACTCCATCTCTTCCGTCATGGCTAACCGCCATTGTGCAACATCCTTGCAAGAAGTTTCTTCAACATACGAGTAGGGTTCCAGATCCTTAATCTCTTCTTGTGCAACTACGAATGCATATGCAATCAAGTTTGCTTGATTTATTAGGCGTTCCGGTTCTCGTGTCTGCCTCTTCTCCCTCCCCTTCGCAATTGTGTATGGTTCATTGACAGCAAGTTCTTCAAGATCTACATCTTCCGACTCATCTTTAACCTGAGTCTCTTGATCCTTTTCCCTGGCAAGCACCACCGGAGGCTCCATCCGCTCGTTGTTCTTGTTTCCTGAAAACTCCACGGAAACTTTACGGGGATCAAGTATAGAGGATTCATTAAAGGTGACATCTCTACTAACTATAAATTTGAGTAAAGATAAACACCAAAGTTTGTACCCTTTTACTCCATCCACATACCCTACGAATATGGCCTTCTTAGCCCTTGGTTCAAGCTTTCCTTCATTAACGTGATAATAAGCCTGGACACCCAAATACTCGTAAGTATGAATAGTTAGAGGGTTCACCTGACCATACCTCATTCGGAGTCTTAAAGTCAATCGCCGATGCTGGAGATCGATTGACAATATGAGCAGCAGTGTGAACTGCTTCAACCCAAAATACTTTGGACATTTTGGCTTGTATGAGCATACAACGAGCCTTTTCAAGAAGAGTTCTGTTCATTCTCTCGGCAACTCCATTCTGCTGTGGGGTATGCCTGACAGTCCTATGTCTTGAGATCCCGTGAACCTTGCATAACTCATTAAACTCTTCATTGCAAAACTCCAAGCCATTGTCTGTGCGAAGATACTTGATTTTCCGCTCCATTTGATTTTCAACCAAAACCTTCCACTCTTTAAATGCTTCAAAAGCATCACTTTTTGCCTTCAAAAAATACACCCAAACCTTTCGTGAGAAATCATCAATAAAAATGAGAAGGTACCTTTTTTCGCCCTTCGATGGAAGTTTAGAGGGACCCCATAAATCTGAATGAATGTAGTCTACCACTCCTCTTGTCTTGTGTGTGCCGGTGCTGAAGCTGACCTTCTTCTGCTTCCCTAGAACACAGTGCTCACAGAAGTCAAGTGTGCTGATCTTTCTCACCTTCCAAAAGGTTACGATTGCTCAGCATCTCCAGTCCAGGTGCGCTCATATGACCCAGTCTCACGTGCCATAATCTTGCCTTGTCATCATTAGATAACTGCACTGTAGATGCATTTGCAGAGCCAACAATGGTGCTTCCGGCCAATGTGTAAAGGCCGTTCTCCAGCTTGCCTTTCAGCTTGACTAAAGAACCTTTAGTCACCTTCATAGTTCCTACTTCGCTCATGTACCTGTAGCCTTGTTCATCCAGAGTACCCAAGGAGATCAAATTCTTCTTCAGATCAGGAACATGACGGACTTGTGTAATAGTCCTCACGACTCCATCATGGCAGTGAACTCGAACCGAGCCAATGCCAACTATTGCACAAGTTGCATTATTGCCCATTACTACGGTTCCTCCACTTTTCTCATAGCTGCTAAACCAGTCTTTTCGGAACGTCATATGCAGAGTATAAGTAGAGTCTAACACCTATTTGTTTCCATAATTACTATTATTACACGATGTTGTTAGTACATAATCATTATCAAAATCATGTACCTGTTCAACCGTAGATGCACTCGCGTTTTCTTTGGACTTTGACATTGGGCAATCTCGTTCGAAGTGCCCCTTCTTGCCACAACCCCAACACTCTGTATTCTTCTTGTTCACACGAGACTTTGATCCGTACTTTGATTTGCTCTTTCCTTATTGGCTAGTCCGGCCTCTCACAAAGAGCCCACTTGCCTGGTCATCTCTGTCTCCTTCGACGTGTCTCCGCACATCACTAGAGTTAAGTGCTTGCCGCACTTGCTCAAGCGTGATAGGCCCCTTGCTATACATTATTGAATTCTCAATATCACGATATCCTGAAGTCAATGAAAATAGCAAAGCACATGCAAGCGTCTCCTCCTCCCTTTTAATTCCTGCAATCTGTAAGTCCATGAAAAGTTTATTGAACACATCTAAATGATCTTGTAACGAAGTACCTGACCCCATCTTAAATGTGTGAAAACGCCGTTGTAACAACATCCTTGTTGTCACTGATCGGTCTTGGTATAGCCCTTCTATCTTTTCCCATAACTGTTTGGTCGCCTCTTCGGTACTCGTACTCACTTCACAAAGCATGTTAGGTGCAAATGATAGTTGGATTGTACTCAATGCATCCCCTTCAATCTTCTCCTTGTCAGGGAGCTGATATATCCTTAGGATACTTTCCGTCAATAGCATGGATTGAACCTTCACTCCGTAGTAACGCCATCATCTCGATCTTCCAGATGTTGAAGTTGTTGCGTCCATTGAATCTATCAATTTCAAACTTCATGGAACTCATCTTTGCTTGTTCTTCCTCCTTGGATCGTTATAGAATCCTGTCGCTCTGATACCAATTGTTAGCGGAAACGTAAAAGAAAGAACACAAGATTTAACGTGGTTCGGATCAAAATAATCCTACGTCCACCAGAGAACAATTGCCTTACTATTATTTACAAAGGAAGGGAGATTTCCCAATTACACTTCTCTTAACTCTCTACTCACAACAATATATTGTATTGTTTTTGGGATGGTTTTTACAAATGAAAGAGTGCATCTATTTATAGGGGTAAGGACCTCCTCTTGATGTCATTGGTGACATCAAACTACCTCCTCTTGATGTCATGGGTGACATCAAAGGAGGAAGCTTCCTCCTAGCATTCATACCAACTCTTTCCACCAACTATTCCAATTGGCATGCCATTGTTGACTATATCTAAACCAACATTTTTAGCATGCCATTGTTGACTAAAACATAAACCAACATTTTCACTGTGGGAGTAATTAATTCAGAAACTTAATTATTTGTTTTCAATATTAAAAGATAATTTTATTTTCTCCGCATTGGGGTTTAGTACTTTTCCAATAATATAAAAAATATAATAATCTTTGAACTCCTTTCCTACTCGAATAATATTTTATCCTTACTAATTTTTTGTCAGATATTTGAAATCTACATTCACCAATTTTAAAAATACTTAAGTATAAACTTTTAATCTTAATAATATAAATAAGGTTCCTCTTAGAATTCTAAGTACACTAATCTATAAGACGAATAAAGGTAAGACATTTCATAAATATTTTAGTAAGCAAATGTAAGGAAAAAAACGTAATACTCCTATTTTCCCCAAACAATATTGTTTTAATGTCTTGAATGTTAAGATTTTTTACATAAATCAAATAAAGAAATATTTAATAATTAAGATTTTAATTGATTTTAAAGTCCTAAATATTAGAAAATAATTAAATTACGATTTTATCTAATATAAAGTCTATTGTTAAAGGGTAAAAAAGGCGAACGACATTTCGTTAAAGGTCTTCATAATTTTAATATAGTATAGATATACTACAACATCAACAACCCAGTATAATCCCACAAGTGGGGTTTGGGGAGGGTGAGATGTACGCAGCGTTACCCCTACCTGGGAGGGCAGAGATACTGTTTCCGATAGACCTCGGCTAAAGAAGGTGAGAGAAACCCTGGTAGCAAGTAACGGCAAGACAAATAATTAGAAAACTAAATCGAAGATAGAAACAAAGAATATGAAAAGGGTACCGATAACTAGTAATAGCAAGACAACATATTTAGAAAATTAATTCCAAGGCAACAAACGAGAATATGAACGAATTACTTCTAGCAAACTACGTAATTACCGATGACAAGTAACAACGGAACGAGACATGCGGATGTAGCAAACCAAGGAAAAAAGGGTACCGTACCAGCACTAATACTATCGAGCTACAGAAGACAAAGGAAAACACACGACTACCTACTAACCTTTACCCTAATCTTCAACATCCACACCCTTTTATTTAGGGTCATGTCCTCGGTTAGCTCAAGTTGTACAATGTCCTGCCTGATCACCTCTCCCCAAGACTTCGTTGGCCTACCTCTACCCCTCCTATCACCTCCCAAGGCTAACCTCTCACATCTCCTGACATGGCATATGTGCTTCTCCTCTTAATATGCCCGAACCATCTCAACCTTGCCTCAAGCATCTTTGCCTCCACAAGGGCCACTCCCACCTTGTCTCGAATAACTTCATTCCTAATTCTATCCAACCTAGTATGCCCACACATCTATCTCAACATCCTACTGTTTGACATGGGAGTTTTTGACTGGCCAGCACCTTTTTACTATGGTAATAACTCCGTGCATTTATGATACTCATCGGTAATTAACTTTGTTGATTCTATGTATACACTATGCTCTAACTTGTTCTGGAATGATGTCATAGCAGAAGTTCATTCTCTTTTTTCTCACATCTGTTAGGTTGACAAGGCATTGCAAAGCATGGAAGAAGAAGCGGACAGAATTTACAAAGATGAGAGAGGTGTGATTCTTGATGATGAAGCTGCCTCAACAAGGGATGCAATGTGAGTGCATGCTTCGTTATTCTTCTTTGCTTCTTGTTTCTTTGAAGCCATTGCATAATGATGGGCTTTCGAAATTTGTATCCAGCTTGTTGTATTAGCTGCAAAAATCTCATTCCATTTCTTTGACTTGAGTGGTACCTTAAACAAGCATGATAAAATGCATTATGTTTGCTGTCTTCTGTTTCCATTTTAATGAGTCAATTTCAATTGTAGTAATGAAGATGAAATAAGTAACAAGCAATTGAGATAACAAGCCCAGTCTTTCATGTAATAGCAAATGGTCAAGAATTTTTTCGCGGAGCTTAAAAGTTGCAACATCTGCTGAGACATTAAAGTTCCTTCTTAATACATTCTTTTGTAAACCGCTTTACAGATAATTAAGTTAGTTAGCATATATATGTGCTTTAGAGTAGTTCCTACGTATTCCAACCAATAAAACGAGGTTTCTTTTTGTTTGGATTATTTCCTCGGATTTTATAGACTTTCCTGATTTAATCTGTTTTGTTAATCACAACATGCTTAGCTTCAAAAATAATTTTCTGGAGCTATTTCTTAAATAAGATATAATTATCTTAATTAATTTTTCCTAATCACGTATTTATATCATCTGAATTTATTTTCATAATCCAAAACAAATAGGCCCCAAGTATGCTACCATGTAAACAAATTATTTTTATTCCCTTTCAAAGATCCGGCAGCCTCTTCGTTTTATTCCAATTGCTGGATGTGGACATGATGAGCGTTGAAGCTTGAATGAAAAGAATTGAAGAGATAAGGGAGTTGAAAAGAAATAAAATGAGGCAGTGGGAAAGAAAAGAAAGGAGAATCGAGGTTGCTTAGTGCTTGGTTTTATACATTTTTCAACAATGTCCACAGCTCGTGCCATGCTACCTTGTTTGTCATGTTGCACTTGTGTACTTTTGGAGTTGTACCATGCTATGATTTCGCCTAGTTTTCACTTAAAAATTTTATTATTAAAAAATTAGCATTTTTATTTAAAAAAAAAGAAACCTTCTCTCTATATACTTAATAAGTAACAGAGAATGAAATACATTTTAATGCCAAAAATTAAGTTTATTAACCTGGAGATTAAAAGTATATATATTTAGCGGCAATGGTTTCCATGTGAAGGTGATATTTACCCATTTGCTAGTGTAAAAAGTCAGGCCATAGAAGGTGACTGTTGATTTTATCTGTCCTTTAGTTACTCCAGCAAACAGAAGCAAGCTCGTCCACTACCTTGTGCAGTCAAGAACTAAACTTTGGTTTTCTTAATAGTAGATTCTTTCTGCCTCTTTTTTCCTCTATAATCCTCCACCCAGACGTATTATAATGCATCAATATCTGAGGACTTGGTGAAATTTCAGGTATGAACAGGCTGAGTTTGTGGAGAGGGAAATGGAGAAGATGACAGAGCAGATCAAGTCAATCATTAATACACTTAATGCGAGCCAGGTCTTGTACCTTCATTTATTTCGGCTTCCACCCCTGACCTTAGCATTGTGACTAGATGGTGTAAAGTTTATAAATATTGCCGGTTTTATATGTTTATGTTTATTTTTCTATTTCATTTAGGGTGGAGAACTTGAGGCACCAGATGGAATGACACCGCTTGATGTTGTTGTCCGAATCTTAAATAATCAATTGAGTTCACTGATGTGGATTGATGAAAAGGTGAACATTGCCTCTCATGCTTTTTCCGGCTCTTGTTTTGTAGCCTAAAAATGAAATCAGAATGAAAAGTAAGTGCGCTGGACTAGTAAACAATGTGATTGGAGAGAGGTGGTAGAAAAGAAAAAAAAAGGAAGTCTTAGTTTTTCAACTCAATCTTCCAGATAATCTTATGGAACAAAAATGACGATATCGTTCTGTATAAGTCAAGAACTTCTATATTTGTGAAATCGATATTGTCAGGAGACATTGCCATCCCTAATACAGTTTTTAACAGAGAAGATAAATTTATAAAGTAATTTGGAGTATGCGGGTATTAGCAGCTGTTTGACAATTCAGCTGAAATCGTACTCATCTTCCCTTTACATTTTTTTGATCATTTTGTTGATATGATAAAAATGCCTCTTTTATGATTTTCTTAAGTGTCCTTGATGTTGCATGGTAAGGTTGGGTATGATAGGCACTTGTAAGTGCTAAATTGGAGAATCATTGATCTTGCAGGGTGAGATATACTAATTTAGTAAGTTTGTTACTATTTAATTCAATTTACTATCCATTTAAATTCACAAGCACGAGAGAAAAATCTATAGATAGGATAAGGCTTTGAATTTAATTCTTATGGTTAAACACGAAAAGTCCAGTTTTGATTAGAGGCTAAAAAGGTATTGTCGAAAAACAACACCTACATGTGGTTCAAAGATTTGGGAAGGCATCACCACCTCGCCTTTTCAATCTGATGAATTATTTTTGCCGGTGGGAGTCACTTTATTGAGGCCTGTCGTTATATTCCCACACATCTACTTTAGGGCAAAAGGTCCATTATACCTCCTCTCTACTACCCCAAACTCTACCTTATGCCCAAAGATTGTTCTAGTAAGCTAACTAAATTCTGTTAAGCACGACTCAATTTTATTCAGGTATCTGTTAATGTCATAGTATGTAATTATCTGTCAAATGACTTTTGACTTAAGAAGCAATAATAGGTGCTATTCTGCCATTTCATTTTCAGTTTATCTTTGTACCACATAGTGAATGCTTTAGGGATCTACTATTACTGATACTGATTAATACATAGCCTACTTTACCATTACAAGTCTCTTTTCTACTCTTCATTTGTGAATAGATTTAATTTTGTTGAAGGCGTCGCCTAGATACAAGTTTAGACTTGAATCCAAACCTTAATAAACTGAATATAGAGGAGTTATTGTTCTTTCTATATTTACCTTAAATATCAGAAATTAATGATACCATTTACATTTGTTCAGGCTGAAGAATTCTCTTCTCGTATTCAGAAGCTTGCAAGCGAAGGATCTGCTGCCAATCGTGAATTAACGGGCCCTAAATTATGGTTGACTCGATGATTGGTGCACTCTGCTAGGTTCTGTGAACAGTTTCATGTAGAAGTACAAATCTGAGGGAATCTCTCGACTCTTGTTGGATCTCTTGTTCCAGCTATGTTGTATGCCATTAGTTCTCAGTCAGAGATGTTAGATCGTGATACTTTTCAAAGGCCTCACATCTGAGTGGTGATTGAAGTGCTGCAAAATCTAGTTTTCTGAAATGGTGCTCAGCCTTGTTCAAAATCTTCCTTTTTTTTTTCCTATTGCTGTCAAGACAATGATGAAATGTAGAGGAAATTCAGGAAAAACTAAACTTAACAGATTGCGTTGTTACATCTGGTCTCTTATGAATATACTAAAAGGTTGATCAGACTTTTCTTGCATCGCCTCCCCTTTTTAATTTTTTGGTTGAAATTGAGTGATCTCCAAACTGAGCATAGAAGTACTAGTGATGGTTTAATTTATGACGACACATCAACAGCCCAGAACGAATTAATGACTCCCCTCCCTTCAGTGATACCATACAATTTGGGGTAGGAAGGAAACAGATTGTGATTTCCATCACAAAAAGAACTATCGAAAGAATGAACTGCTGTCAGAATACGGCCCTATACGAGAGGCAAAAAGAGATTGGCGTTGGGAACAAATCTAAGCAAAAAGAATGCCTTCGAGTAATATCTGGAGAACGGGAGAGGGAAGCAATTGTGAGGGTTCTAACTTATGAAAATTATTCACAATAGGGTTTTTTCCCCTCTATATCAAAGCATGTATCAAATTTGTTACATAAAATGCTCATGAGCGATTTGAAGCTGATCAACCTCCTTGGGTTCTTGTCACGACCACAATCAACAACAGAACAACTGATAAAAGGAAAGAAGATCTAAGCTTCTCTTCCAAGAGATCAGACAGTTCTGAAGTAGGGTTTTCTTTCTTGGCTGGTTCAAGTATTTCACTGAATATTTCACTTAACAATAATCTCACTGATTGGATCAGCTCCGCGAGTTTTGAAGTTATGATGCCCATAATCCATTTCACTACCAGGGATCCGATGTCTGACTCCTCAGTTGAGCTCTGAGATTCTTTCCCTTTAGCTGTATAAAAAGAGTAGAAGAGTGAAAACAGCTTATTTTCCTATCAGCACAGTGCGAGCACTACAAACCAATGTAAGGAAAATGACAGTGTGTTTACAATGAGTTAATAATATGATCTATGTAAACCTGCACAAATCAGTGAGCCTTGAAGATTCTGAACTGCCTTGTTTTTCATCATAGCTTCCCAAACAGCTCTATCACTAGCTAAGGAAACAACCAATCTCTACATGCAAATAAACTCCCTTCAGTTACATATACATATATACTGATCAATGACACATCAAATGCAGGAAGAAAATGTCACACCTGAATTGATGGTTCATTTTGAAGCATATGAAAAGCATCATAAAATCTTTCATATCCATGGGACTGTAGCAGAGTCGACTGATGTGGATTTAGCATTGGTTTAAGCCAATTTATCTCTTCTTTAGGATCATTACACCCACTCATGAAACTGCAAAACAGTATAACAGATTCAGACAAGTAATTGTTAGATCCAAACTGGGAAAAGTGTTGAAAGGTTCTAATTACCATAGAATGTAATTCTTGATCTTTTAATATTACTGAGTTTGGAAGACCCACTATAAGCTTACATTTATCTTGCTGCCATATCAGCATGAGTATTATCACATGAAAATATCCAAGGGGAAATGGATTTCATATTTGGATAATTTAAACCATTCAATTAACTATGTATCCGATACTAGCAAGATTTGGCTTCATAAATCCTCTATACCTATTTTTCTCTCTTCAATATTTAACAATTCGTCAGAATTTGGCTTCCTTGAGTTGACAATCTATTAGGGTAATGTTTGTGTACACACTACCTAACCCATACCCCACTTGTAAGATTTCACTCGGTATATGTTGTTGTATCAATCTACAACCCTCCTACATAATTTGGACTTGGTACAAACCATGTTGGGAAGCACAGAAAGAATGTTAGTATTGATTAGTCAAAGCAATCGAATAAACTATCCCAAAAGAAGAAGAAAAAGAATCAATTAGCTTTCTCATAAAAGCAAAGATGACTCATTTGATCATTTTACCTTTGGAGATCAGACATGGCCTTTTCAACCTCCAATCTAGATGGCACAGAACCAAATACACAGTTACAAGGAGACCCTTTTGTTCCTTTTTCATCAAATAATTCAATATCAAGAGTCTCAGATTTTGGCCCATAATCAATACACCAATTCTTGACCCATGATTCTTCAAATGATGTGCTACAAATTGATGACAAAGAACTGAAACTGGAAGAGTTGTTGGATTGTCCAACTGTAGTTGTAAATGGTGGCAACATGGCTCCTCCCCCCATGTTTTGGTTTTCCTCTTATCCTTTTAAGTCAACTCTCAGAAGTGAGATAGTGTATTACTGTGGCGGAAAGTATCTACACCTTTCGTAAGAATGAAGAAAAAAAGGGAGATGTGTAACATTCTTGTTGGTGTTGGATAAGATATTTTAAGCCAATAATCTCGGATATTACTATATTTTCTTCCTCGTAATCCATTTAAAACAAGTCACCCACAGTAAGTATATCGCGGCTAGTAAATGTAACTCTGGGATAAATAGTAGCCACAAATTAAAGTTAGGTTGGTTATTATCTTTTCTATTGATTATGAATATGAATACATGATAAGAATGTTTGTTTTTGCTCTCTTTGATCATGTTTCTTAGTGACTTGATCATGAATCGGTGATAATTTGAAATGGATTTTAATTTGTTTAATTATATATTTGAAGTATGTTATTTTTCAAAATGTTACGAATGACAACAACAATAATAATAACCCGGTTGCGGGTTTTTCTGAGGTTTCAAAAAAACAAAAAAAAAAATCCAGTAGAATTTCACAAGTGAGATTAGGGGAAGGTAATATATACGAAAGTCTTAACCGTACCATAAAAAGGTAGAGATGATGTTTCCAATAAACTCTCGACTCAAGAAAGATTAAAAAGAAATTAGTAGAAACAAGTAATACTAACAAATAGCTTTGAAAGATAGTAACAACAATCTCAAAGTCAAGGAAATAGATGGAAAAAAGCGGTAGCAATAGCAACCAGTAACAACAACATGGTACTAAGAGATGTAGCGGAAGAAAAAATAAAACATCACCTTTTTTAGTACTTCTTGAGCTAATATCTTATTGTTCTCGAGCATTAAGCTCATTTATTTGCTAATATGATGACCAGTCATAGTTCAGTAAAGATTTTAAGTGAGTTTGCTTGGATTATACTATGTATGAATGATCTTTTATATTTCATAGGGGATCTTGGTCCTTTATTTATAGTTCTTGTATTAACCGGTCTGAAATTAGTTGTAGCTATATCACAAGCTCATGTTTCTACGATCTCAAATTGTATTTACTTGAATGATGCTATAAATTTTCATCAAAGTGCTTATTTTTTAATTTTTATATTGAACAAAGCGAGTTTGAATGGGTATACTTAGTCGTGGAGCATTCCGAGCAGGGACGGATCTATGTACACGGTTCGGGGTGGTACGCCACCCGCAAGCTTCGGCAAAAACTTTATATATATATATATATGTATATATGTATAATAAATATGATATATATTTAAAGTGTCACCCTATAAAACAAAAGTGGCAAAGGTGCCAGTGGCAAAGGCCTACATTTTCATTCAATAGGGCATGAGTTTGATTCCAGGTGGGAGCAAATAATTTTTTGGCTTACATTCAGTTGCAATTTTAGGGGGTCGGCACCCGTAACCCTTAAATCCTAGATCCGCCTCTGATTCCGAGTATTTGCTTTAGGGATCGTTCCTGCACATCTCCTTGCTTTATAGCAGTTATTGCTCCGGTTCCAGAAGGTATAACTCTCGCCTCAGTTTTTTCTTTGAAATTGAAGACTATTCCAATTTCCTACCGAGATAGGCACGCCGAGGGAGAACTAGACATATAAAGACAGGTTAGAATGGACAGTGGAAAACGTAAAATACTAGCAAATATATTTGAATAGATACTAAAAAATATTTTTAAAAATCATAAATTTCATTAATCATAGACAAAAAAGAAAATTTTATGTAAGAAATTGATACATTTATTGATTTAATATTGTACACGCTTGTGAGGTAAATTTTCAATCTAGCCATGATGAGGTTCTTTATCTCAGTTAGAAAAGATATTCACACCGAATAATTAGGATTATGAGTTTCAAGTTTCAAGTATAAACCTGTATTTTGGTGAAGTGATAAATTTTACAGACTCGAAAGTGACGTAATACAGTTTTGCGAAGTAGTTAGTACAGCAGTAAGCAGATTTTTAGCAAACGATTTGACCCGCTTCGAAGTGAAAATCCGGCCCGTTTTTAGTTTTCATAACAGCATTAAGGAAAAAACCTCCGTACCTTTCTTCTTCACAGGAGCAAAATTTCACCAGGGTTTTGGTAAAACCCTAAACCCCCAATGGCTCGGTCAGCTAGATCCTCTACGACGCGCCTACTCTACAATCTCTGCTCCTCCA
The DNA here is from genome assembly GCA_032618575.1 of Nicotiana noctiflora. Lineage (NCBI taxonomy): Eukaryota > Viridiplantae > Streptophyta > Magnoliopsida > Solanales > Solanaceae > Nicotiana > Nicotiana noctiflora. Next base: position 24,381 of record JASVEL010004697.1, read on the forward strand.
CCAAAAGGACGACGCCGTTGAATCCTCAACACCCACCTCAATCCCCTATCGCCGCTTTATTGGCCGGAAACTTCCAGCTCCGCCACTACGCCGCCGCCAGCGCTGCCACCGCTAGAGTGAGAGACGAGAAAGAGGCGATATGGAGAGAGTCGCTTGAAAAAGTACGGAATATTGGGATTTCAGCTCATATTGACTCCGGTAAGACCACATTGACGGAGCGGGTACTGTTTTATACGGGTCGGATCCATGAGATCCATGAAGTTAGAGGTAAAGATGGAGTTGGTGCAAAGATGGATTCCATGGATTTAGAAAGAGAAAAAGGGATTACTATTCAGTCTGCTGCTACTTACTGCACTTGGAAAGACTATCAGGTATTAAAAATACATTCTTTTTCACCTTTAAAAGTTTTTACTAATTATTTTGATTGTGTATACTTGGTTATTTTCTTGCCAGAAATTGATTAGAACAGGGAAATGTGGTTGAACAAGAAATTTTTTGAAATTTGGTAAATGGTTGATATATGAAAGCTGAATGGCTAAGAGTAGCTGAAGGGTGCATCTTGTGATCTATGAATGACTCCAGTAATTGTATTATTTAGCATTCTCTAATTGCAAGTTTGATTCTTTGATCTTAAAATTTCTGTCTAGACCTTCTTGACTGTCGAGAAGTGTTGAAAGTACATTTCTGAGGGAGGGAGGAGAATTGTGAAATTCTGAAAAAAGTGATTTTTTTTTTCAAATTGAAAATGATATTTGAAAATTATATGATGTGTTTTGACATGATTACAACTTGGAGTTGTTTTTGAATTTGTGTAAGTGCTTTGAAGTGAAAATGTTGAAAAACATCTTTTTGGAGTCTTTCAAATTCCGAAATTCAACTTCAAGTGAAAATTGATATTTTCACGGCCAAAGCTCATTCCAAAATAAGTGATTTTTTTCCGAAAAAAAAAAAAGAATCTTTTTTATGGCCAAACGGATTTGGTAAAGTTATAGAGCTGATGGAGATATCTGGGCCTCGTTTTATGGATATCATTAACCCATTTCTTTTAGTCAACCCGAGATGGCCTAGAGACTCACGATTTTCCCAGTTGCTTCAGTGATTAGTTTTAACCAAAAATTTCGTTTTCTCCACAAGACAGTATTGAGCAACTATGAGATTCATGCACTGACATAAAAACAGAATTGAAGTGGTCCATGTTACCTAAATTGCTTGGACTGAGCCCACCTTTTGTTGCCCTCATTAGAGAGTTATTTCTTAGATGTTGGACTTCAGATTATGACAATGTAATAAAATCTGTCTTTTCAAATAGCTGGTCATCAGATCAATTTTTAAACTGTAGAAGACGGATGTTGAATCCTCTAGAGGTGGCAAGCTATACATTAGGGTTATTCCTACTGCAATTTAGACCAATCCCAATGGGCAATGGAAATTTCAATCTATTAGTGCTGGTTGGTGTTATCACCTGCAGATTATATGGAGGTAAATGAAGAAAATGTGAGGAAAATTGATTTCCCATCATATTTTTGTTATTGTTGTTGTAGCTGCTGGTGAATACAAAGTAATGTGAAGAATATGCTTAGACCATTTTGTGTGGTCTGCTGGAAAATGATTTGTCATGCCTATTCCTTCTAGTATTTCCAAGAATCAGTTCTCTGCTTTCCTTTCTCCACATTTCAGTTAAAGGGATAATCTTGCTGAAGTACATAATCAACTGAATCATAGTAGGTTTTTATTCGACATTTGTGCTCTATATAAAGAACATAGAGCAGCCATGGAATAAATGTCGGTTATGTGAAAGTTTGATTTTCCAGCCTCTAGTGGTAGCTCCTTTATTATTTTGGACAGGGAAAAACTAAAAGATATAGTTTTTTTGTTTTCTATTCAACAAGGATTAGAATGAGATTGTTTTATCCCTTATCAATCTTTTGATAAAGGAATAGTAAAAATATATTAGTTTTATTCTTTATTGATATCCTATTGACGAGGCCAGTCAAACAAAACGGACAAAAATGAAATTGTCAGGACTGGTTCACAAGAGATTCTTGTTGGGTGCTTAGTTTATTGAGCTAAGCGTGACTGATCCAACCAGATACGTGAAACATTATTGTAGCTTCCTTTTCGTGTTTCTTTTCTTGGGTTTTCACTAGGAAAGATTAGCATAATATTGCATGCAAATGTTTTCTCTTTTCTGAGGCGAGCCTATTGTAATAGTCCTCAGTTGTTTGGTTAGTAGAATTTTTTTGGTAGATTTGTGGATCCAGTTTTTAATTTCTGCTTGTTGCAGGTGAACATAATTGACACACCAGGTCATGTTGATTTCACGATTGAGGTGGAAAGAGCCTTGCGTGTTCTTGATGGAGCCATTCTTGTCCTTTGTAGTGTTGGTGGTGTCCAAAGTCAGTCTATCACTGTAGATAGGCAAATGAGAAGATATGAAGTCCCAAGACTTGCTTTTATTAATAAACTTGATCGGATGGGGGCGGACCCTTGGAAAGTTCTTAACCAGGTCAGCTGTGCATCATTGAAGGCCTATTACATTTCTAAAATTTAATTCAAAGCTTGTTTTCCTTTTAAATAAGTTAAATCTTGTTGCTCTTTAATTTGTTGCTTGTTGCCAGGCGACAGTTCTCTTGTTGTCTGGTATTTCAGAGACATCGCAAACAGCCAAGTTCATTGTCATCGTGTGTGAAGGAACTACACATGAATACATTTATTTGAGCACCAAATCAGTAGATCTCTAGAAAACATTTAAGGCGGGGAAGCCAGTGTGTTCATGCAGCGTTCATGCTAAGGATCATCATCATAGTTCTCCTGTTAACTGAATTCCTTTATATCTGTCAATATAAAAAGTTTGACAGTTAGGTTGGGGTTCAGAAAGTATTGTCTTTGTTATAAACATCTGCTACTTGATTCACTGCTACCTATTACTTTTTGTGTGTATTTGCCTGATTCTTTGGCAGGAAGCACTTATTATTGTTATGGACCTATATTAAAATGCTTTTTTCTTATATGCTGCTCAGCATCTTGTTATCATTGATATTATCTCTTACTTTGCTCCTTTCCTCTAGAGCTTTGTTATATGAATTCTGAATAGCAGTCTAGCACATTGAAATTTTGAAGACAATCTCTTATACTTGTTCTGTTTCCTTTTCACACAGGCAAGATCAAAACTTCGGCACCATAGCGCTGCTGTGCAAGTTCCAATTGGGTTGGAAGATGACTTCAAGGGTCTTATTGATCTTGTGCAGTCGAAAGCTTACTATTTCCATGGTTCCAGTGGGTCCGTCTCGGGCTAAAACATGTTTGGTTAGACATGATTGGTACATTGCTCTACTTGGTCATATTCGTTTTTGGCTTTTGCAGTGAGAAGATTGTCACAGAAGATATTCCTGCTAATATGGAAGCAATTGCTTCTGAGAAGCGGCGAGAGCTAATTGAAGCAGTTTCTGAGGTTGATGATAAGCTTGCTGAAGCATTTCTGAATGATGAGCCTATATCATCTGCTGAGCTTGAGGTCTGTACACAATTTTTCAACCTTGTTTACAAGGAAATAACAACCTTCTTGTGGGGTGCTTTTGAGTTGTTGGTTTGAGAAGTCTACATTCTGTTTAAGACACAAGTGTTTCTTTTCAAAGTAGTAGATTTTGATAGATGTTATGGGTGGCAGATCAATACTTAATTTCAATTGTTGAGCGAATCTTGCAAGCTTTGGTAATCATGTTGGGGATATAATTAAAAGTGACTGTTTCCTGCCGCTTAACGTGGTCATTGTAGATCTTGGAACTATAGCGGTTGAATGTTAGGTGGGGTTTCAGTTGAGCAAACACAATGACGGAGATTTGGTGATAGTTTGAAAGGATACCTCCTTTCTTTAGCATAATGTTCTTTTCTGTACCATGTTAAATATGTGAGCATGGGACTGGAGTTGAGATGCTTTTGTGGTGGACAGGGTTAATTACCACAACTAGGTCAATCGTTTGTGAACAGATTTTTATGCGACTATATGCTAAACCTTATCTTTTAACATGGACTATATCAAAATGTTTAACCTACATTAATGTCTATAATTAATACAACAAATATTGCAGTACTTGGTGTTGGTATGATAATGTACTGCAGTTGGATTTTTGAGTATTGACCTTATCTAAATAATCCTAAGCTCTTTGGGAAATCTGTTCTTCCCTTACCTATTCTTTAATTTTCTTTCTGTGTTCTCCAGGCAGCCATAAGGAGAGCGACAATAGCACGGAAGTTTGTTCCTTTTTTTATGGGCAGTGCTTTCAAGAACAAGGTGCTGTTTTGTTCACTGATTAACTTAATATGGAATGGGCAATTTTGATCTGAAATTGATAATGGCTATATGGCTTTTTTTTACGTGTAGAACACCTAAGTTGCGTAAGTTTTACCTCAATTATTATTATTATTTCCCCCACTGTAAACGCCAGGAGGTCAATGGTGTAATTTTTCTTCTAGAAATTACTGACCACTTCCTTTTGTTTGGGCCAACCTCGTCAAATTGAAAATTAATATCAACTGAGATTCTGACTAGCTGTGATCATGTTATACTCTTCTCGAGACTGAATCCTTAATGATTACAACTGTGAGGCAAACAGTTCACTCTCCTTAATGCACCTTTGCGCTTGACTACTTGTTTTGTGGTAAAAAATTTCTCCTTGTACATGGTTTTTTATCCTATATTGGCGTATATCTTGTTCATGCCTGCTTGCCGTTCTAAAATTCCTGGTTTTGCTTGGCTATCTTTTCTCTGCTGATGCTTGATTTGGCACAATTTAATGCTCGATTCTGTTCTTTATTTTCAATTAACAATTTTCGACCTGCCTTTAATTTCATCCATTCATAGACGTGTGTTGTCGCATCCTAAGGAAAGTGACCAGTTGCTGCATTTTATTGCCTTTTTTCCTCAGTATTTTTACCTATCATGTACCAGAAGCCCTTTTCTTCCTTAAATGTATAATTCCCTTATACTTCAGTGGTTGCAATTTTACATCTGTACTTTCTGTTATTTCGTTCTAAACAGGGAGTTCAAACACTTCTTGATGGTGTTCTCAATTATTTGCCTTGTCCAGTTGAAGTTAGCAACTATGCTCTGGATCAAACAAAGAATGAAGAGAAGGTTAGTGGATAATTCTTTTCACTGAGTTCCTACTTTTTCCTTCCTCCATGTACAGATGTAGAGACTAACGTCTTTTTGTGCTAATTTGTTGCTAGGTTACATTAACCGGAAGCCCCACTGGCCCTCTGGTTGCCTTGGCATTTAAATTAGAGGAAGGGCGTTTTGGTCAATTGACCTATTTAAGGTATATAAGCTTATGTCTTGTGCAACTGTTTCTCTGTATGTGCACTTAGCAAGAACACACAATTTGACATAATCTTCCATCAAAGAATCTATGAAGGTGTCATCCGGAAGGGCGACTTTATAATCAACGTGAACACCGGGAAGAGGATTAAGGTGAGCTCAATTGAACTCATCTTTCTGATATGGAATCAGTCATTTTGAGCCGAAATATCTCATGTCAGTTTAGCATCTGCATGCATTGCCTTTGACCTTATGGCGATTTTAAGCATGTCAACTCAATTTTATATACATACTCACAAAGATCTCTATAAATCTGAAGTGTATATTTGTTTTATATTTTCACCACTTGAATTTTTGTGGTGTCTACCGTTATTGATATTTTTTTTATATTGATAGCCGATCCGACCCCACTTTGTGGGAACATACTGGGTAGTTGTTGTTGATAGCCGATCCGAACTAGTTTGAATTGAGGCTGCTTTGGTACTCTATAAATGTTTTTGGAGGTTTTCATGGTTGCCGTGTTTATCAAATTCACAGGTTTATGAGACACCCTGCTTTTTCTTGGTTTTCTGGTCAGTTCCTGTGAAGTGTACTCTTCTCTGAACATTTCCAGCCTCACTGAATTGATAATACTTTCTTGTGCGTACTGGTTCATCTCCGATGGGTGATTTCTCTGGAAATCCAACTTTAGATGGTCATTATGATCAGAAACTCACTCTCTGGAGAATTTTATTGACCTCGCATATAACATGGGGAATCTGGTTAGCACCCATATTTAAGAATAAAAGAACAAAGACTTGACTGGACGGTAGAAGTAGACTATTTCTCGAATCTAATCTTATCCCCAAAGCCTTTTTGCAAAAGTTAATTCAACAAAATGTTATTTCTGCTTATTCAGAAATAAAAAAATTTGTTTCTGCTTCACTTGTTCGCGAACTCATTCCATTGGCTTTCACTGGGATGCTGGTTATTCCTTATGCATGTCAGTCGCCCTTTATAAGAATCATCTATTAGCACAGAAAAAGGAAAGGAGAGTTTGTCCCGTTAGCAAGCCACAGCTGGGTTGAGAATATGGCCTCCCCAAAGGTATCAGGTTAAAGAAGATGTGGAATTGCAAAAATTTACTTGTGGGAAAAAAAAGACATCGTTGATACAAACTTATGAATAAGTACATATAGATACTTATCAAAAGAAAATTTCGGGCATGTCGATTCACCGTATTCGTAGACCCTTGTTAAAAAAGGTACATGAATACGGTAGATCGGCATACCCGACCTTTTTTTTTTTGATAAGTATCTACATACCCCAGGAATAAAAGCTCTTTTGATTTTGCGGCTGGTTGATGGGAGGGAGGGAGTTCAAAAGGAAGTTAAAAATTAAGATTTGTTGTAAGGACGTCATGCAAGGGAAAAAATATCTGAAAAAAACTGTTCTCTACTTTGTGATATAGATACCAACATAGCCTATGTGTTTGTTCGTGTCATCCACTTAATCGTGTATGTGTGATTTATTTACGTGGAAAATATGCTTGCTGTTATTGCATGCTATTAGAAAAATTTGTCTTATTTGTTATTCTGCTTTCTAATCTCAGGTTCAACTGAATTTCTTTTGTAGGTTCCTCGTCTGGTCAGAATGCATTCAAATGAGATGGAGGTTTGTCAGCCAAGCCTTGAGCTTTTGACTTCTTGACTAATGGACAATATATATTTTGTGTTACTCTTTAATTGAATGAGCCTTGGAGGAATTAAATAGATTTAGTAGGGGACAAAATGAATCTTTTGCCTGGATTATCGGTATTTCCAAATTGGCCATCTTTCTTATCTTTGAGAATTGTATATAAACTCTAATCATAGGATATCCAAGAGGCTCATGCTGGGCAGATAGTTGCTGTGTTTGGTGTAGATTGTGCTTCAGGTAACATCTTATTCTATCCTTAGATGACTTAGTGAGAAGAAGCATATATATGTATTCTGATGCTTAGTTCTGATCCATTTGCAGGGGATACTTTTACTGATGGATCAGTTAAATACACCATGACTTCTATGAATGTTCCTGAACCAGTGATGTCATTAGCTGTTTCACCGGTTTCTAAAGACTCCGGTGGTCAAGTGAGTGCTCATATTAGAACCTGTTGTTCTGTTGGATCTGCAAGGTGCGCACTCTATGCCATTGTTTTTTGAGCCTATTATAATTGTCGTCTCTTTTTGGTTGGCAGTTCTCAAAAGCTTTAAATCGCTTTCAGAGGGAGGATCCTACATTCCGTGTGGGTTTAGATGCTGAGAGTGGTGAGGTATGTTTTGTTTACCCTACATGTGGGATCCATATTTAGAATGTTATGGAATTGTCGATCTTATGGGGTGAGTCTCTCAATGTCTCAATGGTTTCCTGAGCAGACAATCATATCAGGCATGGGGGAGCTGCATCTGGACATATATGTTGAGCGCATCCGAAGGGAATATAAGGTTCATCCTCTTTTTCACAGATAGTTATTTTTGTCGTGCATCATCATTTGCTTGATCCTTTTCTTACTTTCTCTGTGTTTGTTAAGGTTGAAGCTCAGGTTGGAAAGCCTCGTGTAAACTTCAGGGAAACCATCACCAAGAGAGCAGATTTTGATTATCTACACAAGAAGCAGAGTGGTGGGCAAGGTCAATATGGTAGAGTAATTGGGTAAGTATAGATGTCTATATCATTTTGGTTAGTCCCTTTTTTTCTGTTGGACTTATTTGCTTGTTGTGTGCAACTTATAAGGGCCTATAAATAATTACCATTAATTAAAGGAAGAGCAAGTCGAATAGAGAGGACTAATGCTAGTAATGTTCCAACTTTCCTATACCTTTCCAGTTAGCACCTGGAGATGAATTAGGCCCAAGATTCATTTCAGTTATAATTTTGGCTTCTCCTTTTCTGCTAATATCTTGACGTGAGCCAGTTGCAGCCCCTGGCAGAGTGCTCTAAATCTTATAACTTAAACTAAGGCCCCCCCCCCCCCCCCCCCAAAAAAAAAAAGAAGAAAAAACTGTCCTGCTTTAGATAGTAATTTAGATGCTTACATGGTGGCTTAATTACAGATCCCCGTGCATAGACTATTGTCTTGGGCTTGTATAATAGATAAGGTTTAACCACGTGTAATCCCAGCAGTCATATTTTGGATTTTTTGGAAGGAAAGAAATGACAGATGTTTTGATGGAATATCAACTCCAACACGTTCCCTAAAATCTAGATGTTTAGTTAGTTTGTTCAGTTGGAACTTTCTTTCCCCTGTTAATAGCATTGACACTTTTTAGGATTTTGTAGCTCCTGGTTCTAGCATAGGTCCTCTTGTACTGGAGCTTACAATATTTTTTTGTCTTTTGTGTACGGGAGCTAACATAATTTTTGTTCTTGTAATTTGGCATCTTCCTGATGCCCTTTCAATGATATTATTTTCATAAAAAAATAAAGATAAGGTTTAACCACGTGAGGTAGTTCTGCATTCCCCCGTCCATTAAATCTGGCCTAAAAAAACTTAAATCTGGCATAACCAAGAGTGTGTTTGTTGAACCTGAGAGAGTTGGTTTGGGAGGGGAGCTAGCTGATTATATTTTCGTTGTTCATTTTGTGGCATTTTTGATATTCATGTTTCCTCAATACTTTATTTCTACAGGTATGTCGAACCTCTGGAACAAGGGTCAGGCAGTAAGTTTGAATTTGACAACATGCTTGTTGGTCAAGCTATACCATCCAACTTCGTCCCTGCAATTGAAAAGGGTTTCAGGGAGGCTGCTAATTCGTAAGTATGCTTTTCTAATTTCAACTATGACTTGCCTGGAGATTCTTGGATATGTCTGCTGCTTTTCTTCAAGTTAAGAATCTTGCTGGTACTGTATTATGTAATTGCTTTTCTTCAAGTTAAGGATCTAGGCAGTACTGTATTATGTAATTGCTTAGGAACTATAAAAGCTTAATCAATTCAAGATTCAGTGGAGATCTTCTCATGACATGCTTGCCTAGTTCCCTTTACATGTTTTTGATCGAGTACAAATCTGGATCCTTCTGTGTTCCAGGGGTTCTCTGATTGGTCATCCGGTTGAAAATATCCGTGTTGTTTTGACGGATGGTAACTCACATGCTGTTGATTCAAGTGAACTTGCGTTCAAATTAGCTTCCATTTATGCTTTTAGACAGGTAATACATTCATCCAGCTGATCAGTAGACAATTACTCTTATGCTTGCTTGTACCTCCTACTTCCTGCCCTTCTCTGTTTTCTCAGCTTGGTGAGCCTTACCGAAGTTGTGTATGCTTGCAGTAATTTTACCGTTTCCTCATTGTGTTTCGCTAATTTCATTGCAAAACAGTGTTATGCTGCAGCAAAGCCTATCATATTGGAACCTGTGATGCTGGTGGAAATGAAAGTGCCAACAGAATTTCAGGGCACTGTTACTGGGGATATAAATAAGTTAGTGAACTTCTTTCTGGGAGTATGTTATTAAGATTTGAGAAACTGATTTATGCTTTTCTAACCAAACTCTTCATTTTTCTTGTTTTCTTAATATCACAGGAGGAAAGGTGTCATAATCGGCAATGACCAGGAAGGAGATGACTCTGTAATTACTGCCCATGTATGTTATCTTTCTTTGCTCTTTAAGCTGTATTTTCTTCAGCTGTATTTTGAATTGATTTCTGGTGCCTCTTGCTGTCAGTATATATTGCTGCTTATAATCATGTTCTCCATCCCCTCTTTCTTTGTTTGGATGTCTTTATGTGATTGTAAAAATCCACTTCCGAACACAGTTCCAGCAATCAATCGTTCATGCCCTTTTTAGGTAAAGAGGTGGCTGAAAAATGGCCATAATGCATATCATAGTGGCATGTGTGTGAAACTTAATCATCGTAGGTTAACTTTTATTATTGGGGTTGACATCTTTCTTTTTTACCTACTGTTCAGATTTCATTCGAGCTGCTCTTTACTGTTAAATTTTCTACCTTTCTGCCAGTTTAGTGCTACTACAATTGAGAAACTTCAGTTGACCATGCCTCTGTTTTTTCTTATGCCAGTGTGCTCTTTGCTTACCTCTACAAATAGTCTTGCAGTTTTTGAATCCCACATTTGTTACAAAAAGTTTGGATATCGCAACAATTTATGGATTGTGCATGAGTTATAAGTTGCAGAACCATCATCTTGCTTATGCTTTTTATGTTTGATGGGTTTCTCCTTTCTGTAAGAAGAAATAAAAGAAATACTAAACCTCACGAACCTCACGAGGAATTATAAACTCCCAATTCCCTGTTCGTCAGTGCTTTTGGAGTCTTACGTAGGCGTTTGGACGTAAATAATTTATTATTTGCAATTCAATGTTTCTTTTAAAATTTTGTCCATTATTCAACTTCAACTTGAGAAGGGCCGGCTTGGCTTAGCGGTAAGCTTGCTTGCCGTGGTGTGTCAGGTCGCGGGTTCGAATCAGCCTCTCTGCAAAGCAGGGGAAGGTTGCCTAGAGTATTCCCTTCCCCAGACACCCACGAAGTGGGTATTGAACTGGGTCGGCCCTTTATTCAACTTCAACTTGAAATAGAGAATCTGGTTTGAGGAGTATTTAAAATGAAACAATGGTTGTCACTCTGTAAGATGTAAACCGTTTTCAAGTGCAATTCATGTCCAAGCACAATCTCCACTTCCAAATACCTTTTGTCAACTTCAACTTCAACTTCAAGTACTTGTTTTTTCAACTTCAACTTCAATTACTTGTTTTTCAACTTCAACCAAGTATTTGTCCAAATGGGCTCACATGTTACATTGTTATGCTCGGCTTCCTTGAAAAATGTGAAATACCTTTGTATAATTTTATGGTCGAGAAATCATTTAGTTTAGCTTTGGAAGGTGGATAAAGGGCATCTCTCCAACCTTTCCACTTGAATACCATACTTGGTGCAACAACCAGGTTTCCAATTAGTTACGTGTGTCTACGACACATCCCTACTTGTACTATCTTTGCTGTTGAACTAAAGTCCTTGGGGTAAAAGGTTTTTTTTATACCTAAGGAATATTTTTTGCTTATTGTCGTCTTTTGACCAAGGGCAGCTCCAGAACAAGTTGGTGATCGGCTGGATCTCTGGCTTACCCTTGGTGAAAAAGAATACTCTGCTCCGAATGATATTTTTTGTAGCATTCTAGTATTTGTGTGGCAAAGTTGTGTGAGAAAGATATATCATGATTATTTGTTAGTGTATCTATCTAATAATTAATACCTTAAGCAAACAGTGTGAGTGTCTGAAACAGATCAGTTTACAGGCAAGGACGATGCAAAGTTATGAGAACTTGTTATCTTGTAGATTCATGAAACTTCAAGAGCATGTTACTTGCATATGTTAGCTGCTTTGAAACTGAGATATAATAATTGCTAATTTACATGGCTTCTAAGGGTTCTTCTCAAAATTCATTCTTTTCAGCCTTGGAACAGTATGCATTTATTCTGAAAGTATTATGACATGAGTAAAAAATCATTTCTGTCTTCTGTTTGCTGAGGCAATACTATTTCTTTCTCAGGTACCGCTCAACAACATGTTTGGGTACTCAACGTCTCTACGATCAATGACACAGGTTGGTAATTTTGTTTCCATTTCCTCAACAAACACTTTTATCAAAGAAAGGGAGAGAAACAACAACATCAACAACAACTACCCAGTAAAGTCCCACTAGGTGGGGGTCTGGGGAGGGTAGTGTGTACGCAGACCTTACCCCTACCCCAATGGTAGAGAGGCTGTTTTCGATAGACCCTCGGCTCAGGAAGTTGGAAATAAAATAAGAAAACAAGAAAAGATACTTCATCAGTAACGTCAACATAACCGTAGAAATAATGACAGCACCCTAAAAAGAAATCATAAAATAGATGACATGCAATAACAATAACCCGCAACTAAAGTCCAAAACTATGGGAAACGGTAAGATTAGTGTGGACTGTACATTAAACATAAGCCGTCTAAGACCATCCTACTCGAGCTCGCTTCGCCCCTGGAATGGAGCAGGAGAAATTCGACTACCTCTCTATCCTACAACCCTAATGCTCGACCTCCAAACCTTCCTATCAAGGGCCATGTCCTCGGAAATTTGCAATCGAGTATTGTCCTGCCTGATCACCTCTCCCCAATACTTCTTAGGCCGTCCTTTACCTCTTCTCGTACCTACTACAGTCAACAGCTCACACATCCTCACCGGAGCATCCAGGCTTTTCCTTCGCACGTGCCCGAACCATCTGAGTCTCGCTTCCCGCATCATCCACAAAGGCCACACCCACCTTCTCCCTAATATCTTCATTTCTAATCTTATTTATCTTAGTATGCTCACACATCCACCTCAACATCCTCATCTCAACTACCTTTATCTTTTGGACATGAAAGTTCTTAACGAACCAACACCGCCCCATACAGCATGGCCGGTCTAACCACTGCCCTATAAAACTTACCTTTGAGTAACGGTGGCACTTTCTTGTCACATAAGACTCCAGATGCGAGCTTCCATTTCGTCCACCCCACTCCTATGCGGTGAATGACGTCCTCGTCAATCTCTCCAACCCCTTGAATAACCGAACCAAGGTACTTGAAACTACCTCTCTTGGGGATGACTTGTGATCCAAGTCTCACAGCTATGCTTACTTCCCTTGACTCGGCACTGAACCTGCACTCCAAGTACTCTATCTTTGTCCTGCTCAATTTGAAACCTTTAGCCTCTAGAGCCTGTCTCCACTCTCCACATCTCCAACCTCTCATTAACACCTTCCCGCGTCTCATCAATTAGTACTATGTCATCCGCGAATAACATACACCATGTCACTTCCCCTTGAATATGATGTGTGACAGCATCTATTACTAAGGCAAATAGGAATGGGCTAAGCGCTGATCCTTGGTGTAACCCCATAACAATCGGGAAATGCTTCGAGTCGCCTCCCACAGTCTTTACCCTAGTCTTACCTCCATCATACATGTCCTTTATAGCGCTAACATAAGCTACCGATACACCTTTTATCTCTAGACACCTCCATAACACCTCCCGAGAGACCTTGTCATACGCTTTTTCCAAGTCAATAAACACCATGTGAAATTTTTGTTCCTATCCGTGTACTGTTCCACTAACCTCCTAATAAGGTGTATAGCTTCTGTTGTCGAGCGACCCGGCATGAACCCGAATTGGTTATCAGATATAGACACGATCTTCCTCACCCTCGCCCCTACCACCCTCTCCAATACTTTCATGGTATGACTAAGTAGCTTGATACCCCTATAGTTGTTACAATACTAAATATCACCTTTGTTCTTGTACAACGGAACCATTATACTCAACCTCCACTCATCTGGTATCCTCTTCGTCTCCCAGTAAGCCACTCCAAGCCTGCTCTACCCACATACTTCCATAACTCAACCGGAATTTCATCTGGCCCGATCGCTCTGCCCCGACTCATCTTACGCGAAGCCCCTACGACCTCCTCCAACTTAATACGCCTACAATACTCAAAGTCTCGGAAACTCTCCGAATGCCCAAGATCCCCTAGCACTATATCACGATTCCTTCCCTCATTTGGAAGACCCTGTACCTGTGCCATCTCTATTTAATCTGGGACTCCCCCATCAAAGACTACCATCCTCGTCTTTGTTGCACCTCACATGATCCAGATCCCTAGCCTTTTTCTCCCTCGTTCTAGCCAATCGGAACATTTTCTTATCCCCGCCTTTTTCCCCCCAATTCCTCATACAGTCGGTCAAACGCTGCATTCTTAGCCTCCGTGACCGCTGGCTTCGCCTCCCTCCTTGCTACCTTGTACCTTTCTCTATTCGCTTTCCTCTCCTCGCATGTGCTCCCTACCAACTTCGATATATCAAAAGGAAAAAGAGAAAGGGAGAGAAAGGACAGAGAAAGGACAGGTGAAATCAAACTTTTTAGCTTTTGTATTGGTCGTAGGGAGTGAAATGAAGGCAGGAGAGAATGTTAATTTTGTTTTCATCCTAAAGTGGGTGAAAACCTAAAATAAGTAAACATGTTCCGATGAAGCTTATGTAATGCCAAAGATATTACTAATGTGAAAAATGTCATTAAGGTGCTAATGTGAAGTGAGTCAGTTACCAATATTCTTATCTATTCTTTATATTCAACCAAAAAACTAAGTTTATTCCTCTCCTCTAACTTTGTTTTCTTCTTTTCTTTTTTGCCTAGTATCATTTCTTTTTCTTTTTCCTTTCAATCCAAAATATCCGTACAATGCATAGTGTGGAAATTTGTGGTACCAATCTATGCTCTCTTTGCTTAGTGAAAGCCATATATGGATCATTTTTTGTTTCATGCAGGGAAAAGGTGAATTTACAATGGAATACAAAGAGCATGCACCTGTTTCAAGTGATGTGCAAACACAACTGGTTAACACATACAAGGCCAGCAAAGAAAGTTGATTATATGGTTTGCCTTTGAAGAAGCTCCTATACTTGCATCGTGTCTAATAATTTTTATAAATTTTTGTCTCCTTGGGTGGGCATGTTGTGAAATCATTACGACCAGAACTGGTCTATCAATTTTGATAAGCTGAATAAGACATCAACATCAACATTCCATTATGTATACAAATAATTATTTTACTTATATACGTATAAGTTGTGTATCCCCCTTGAAAAGAATTGCAGTGCATTGATTTTACACGGATTTCTCCACCTTGTCAAATGAATAGCCTGACTCTTCTGTGTGTGTGTGTGTGTGTGTGAGAGAGAGAGAGAGAGAGAGAGGGAGGGCAGTCTCCAATTTTTGTAGTTACACTGGTGAAGCAGTCTGCTTAGACTGTATTTGAAGCCTCGAAGGAAAATGATTTTGCATTTGTCAAACAAAACACTGATCTAAGGCAAACTAAATTCTAGTTGAAGGTTAGGTATCCCAAGTTCCAACTATGGGTCTTTCAATTAAATTCTAGGACACTCAGAGCGCGTGCGTGGCTGTATCAATTCAGACTTTGACTTCAGCGCCACCCGTATCTTAATTAGAAGTTTCGGCGCGTGTAGGTTAAGAAAGTGGGTATAGTTTCCAGTTTTGCTTCTTTTCTTGGTACTTTATAAAAATCAAGAAAGTTGTTTTAACCTACCTATACTATATATAAAATTTTATTGTCATAAATGTACATAGTTTGTTAATTATTTGTCCAGTCTATATTTTATCTACAAATTTTGTACCATTTAACTATTAGGCATTAAAATGGCAGAATATTTCCTAAAAACAGGCAAAAATTAAGGAGAGAATCTTGGTGTTAATTGATTTTTTAGTTTTGATCTTTCTCTCTTATAACTTATGCTCTTTCTCATTATTCTCCTTTCTTTTCTTTTTTTCAATTTTTTTGTTCGTTCCCTCCCCCTTCTCAATCTTCTTTCTTTTTTGTTTTGCTTTTATTTTTTGCTCCCTTCTTTTTCTTACGTTCCTCTCTCCCTTTTCTTTCTTTTGCTTCTCTTTTTTTTCTTCTTTATGTTTTTTTCTCTCCCTTTTTCTTTAGAACTACAATTCAAATTAAAAAAAAAAAAAGAACGAACTATTTAAATTTTTGAGTTCCAACAACTCAAAGTTGAAAAAATCTGTTCTTTCATATATTTTTCACCATTGATAGCCATTAAAAAGCTTGAAAGCTTTGAATTCAAATTTGGGTTTTCAAAAATCATTATTTGTTTGGATTTGGTGTTGTAGATAATTCGGAATATGTTTAGGAGTTTATATCTCAAATTTGAGAGGTTTTGGTGAAGATTAGACTTGGTTTTGACTGAAATTTCAGATTCAAACTCAAAGAAGAAGAAGAAGAATATTTCCAAAAATTATAGATAAATTGTAGAATTGTAGATAAATTGTAGATATATTGTAGATGAATTGTAGATTGGGAACTAAAACTTCTATAAGTCTTCTACAATATGTAGTAAAATGCTAATTATGCTACAATTGAAATGAGAATTGAGATATTAAAATTCAATATATTCAGTTTGTAGATATCTTGTAGATAAAATTTCTACATATAAACTACAAATCAGTTTAAGTATTGTATAAAGTTGTTTTGTTTTTAAGAGTATCTACAAAATTACTACATTTATACTACAACTAAACTACAATCTTATGTCAAAAAAAATAAAATATGACAGCAAAATTTGCTCTTCATCTACAAGTTGAGGAAAGTAATTTTATAGATTTTATACGAACATTATATATTTGTTACACATGCACAACCTAAGTTTTATATGCCGATGGTATATAACTTTTTGATGGACTCTATCTGTTCCAACTAGTTACCTATCTTATTGTTTCTAGGTTGGTAAGTTGTGCTTACAAGATATTTATGTAGAGTCAAATTTAAATTTAAATAATCTACTCGTATAAATATATTTTTATAAATAAAACTTAAACTTTTTTCCATGGTCAATTACTTCATTAAAGTGAACAGAACAACGTGAACACACACGCAAAGAAAGATTTTTCAGAAAAGGAAAAAATAAATTTTTTTCAAAAAGTCATAATTATCCCCAACTTCCCCAAATTACAGTTTTCCAAACTTGAGGCGGGTAAAGTGATTAATTGAAAAATTTTATCTCTAAATGCACGCCTTAAATGCACGCCTACATTAAATGAGAGTATAAGTAAAGCCTTAATTTAAATTATGGTACATAAATTAAAAGTTGATATGCTTAAATGTAATAAACACAAACCTTAAACATGGGAGGTAATAAGAAGTGCTATATGATATACATAGGTAAATCCCTTGTTTTAATACCACGGATACATGTGTTCTTCATATATGTTTTTATGTAATACCACTAGGTTAAATGACCTAATAAAAAGTAATGCAACTTTTTAGAACAAACCTAATTTGGTAATATAATAAATAAGTTAAAGCGCTTTGATAGTGTAAAAATCAATAAGAGTAAAAAACGAGACAAAAATAAGCAATCATTCTTCTCTACTGAAGTTGGAATGGGGAGGACATATACCCACGGCCTACCAGCTAAAAGCTCTGTTTTTTTGTTACTAAAAAGATATGTTTGTCATCTATTTGACTTCCCAAAGTGTCATTCTTGGGTACCATATTACTTTTTCTTGCTTTAGCAGATATGTATGGGAAAAAGATTTGCAAATGCGATTATATCAAGACTTAACTGCTCAATGTTTATTCTATAAAGAAAAAAATAAATGATATTCACAGATTTTCGTTCCCCTTTTCCTATTCTTCTGGTAGCTTCGAAGTTGAGAAGTTGCCCTACCCAAATATTATGTAAATGCTTCACGTTGCTGTGTAGGTAGTTCCAGTTCAGGCTCAAATGCTGTTAGCCGAGAAAAATACTGATCTACCATGTCATCTGTTACTTTATCCAAGCTTGGAGGATCCCACTGCACGTTTTAACATAAATCAAGAAACGCTCTCTAAGGTTAAAGTTGACTGTTAGGAGAGTTCCTCCGGGAAGGGGATCATAAGCCATATACATAGCATATTGGTTCACAATAATATTTATTTACCTTAGGTGCGAAATCTCTATCCACAAGACGTGCACGAACACCCTGATAGGAAGATATTAGTACACAGTGAAGATCATCTACGGACTATAGCAATAAGACCTTTTTTGAGCAGCTTATATTACCTCACAGAAGTCATTAGTTATTTGTCCAGAGAAAGCTTGTACTGTCATTCGATACTCACGAATTAGACACTGGTCCAATGTCTGATGTCTACCTTCACGTATCTGATCGCAAGCATTATTGGAGGGTCATCTCACAATGCCTTCGTGGCATAGGGGAAAAGGAAAATATTCTATCTAAAAGAACTTACAGATCTCAGTGAAACCTTTAAGCTCAGTGGGGCCGTTTCTTGTAGTTTTCTCAATGTAGAAACACACCATGCATCTTGCTTCTTGGCTGCCTCACTTTCCTGGCAAAATTTAAGTTTCTTTTTAAAAATGTAATCACACGTCCTTTAACACTTCCATACATGTAGCAGACTTTTTATGTTTACTTAAATATTTTACTGTCAGTATTTTAAAAACAAGAGAAAATCCATCTAGCTCGAAATGGCACCCAGAGGTTGTAGATGCAAACGCAATGACTCAGCTTGTACTATGGTGCAAAAAAGTGCAGCATTTAAAGGCTTCTCTGTGCAATTTATACGGAATGTTAGAATCTCCACAATATGCTTTGCCGAAAGAATGATATCAGTTAGTGTGAGAACAGCACCAGGACCTATAGGTACTTTTTGAACCCCAGGGAGCAAACAAAGAGTATGCTGAGCAATGATCATTGCATTGTTTCAGATTTTTCTAATAGTGGTAACTTGTGATGGCCAAGGTATTAAAAGCAAAGCAATCCGATGCTGAACACTATTGCATTGATCAACTAAAATATGTTTCCACTGGCACCTAAGAGGGTAGTCTGTAGCCAAATAGTCAATGAAGTCGGTGAAAAACATGGGAGACTAGGTTTCAAATCTAGCAGAGTCAGAGACAGAAAGACTGGGTGATTTCTTCCTCTCTGGCTAAAATTTGGTAAATAGCAAGTACCTGCTAGAATAGTCGAGGTGCGAGCATATTGGCCCAAACACTACCATTATAGAAAAGAATAATGTTTCTACTGGCCACATTTTGATTCTATGCCCATCCGATCGAGTTTCTTACCCGGTAATAGCCTTCACACCCCAGGCTAGTGGAATTAAGATGTGCTATCCTATATAGGCTTTCTTCGTCCTCCACTAATATGATTTTATCCTGTTACTGGAGTCGAAGATGGTATGTTGGCGAGGCTTCCACCTTCTGAATACCACATTTTTAATCCCTGTTCTTTCTTTTCTCACTAGATATATGAAGTAAATTAAAATCAATTAACATCAGAATTTCGTATCATTCAGAGACCTTTTCAGTATATTTGGGAAACAAGTTACACAGTCAGAGGAACTACATGCTCACCAAAGCATCAATAATTTCTTCGACCGTGTCATGGCTGAAACATTTATTGAGAGTTTCAATCCTAAAGAAAGAGAAAAGATGGATTAGATTAAGCTATCAAATACGGATTGATCTGCAAGCAAGATCACACAAACTTGATAATAATTTATTTTTATAAAGACAAAAGGTTAAAGAACAAGACTAAACAAAGATCCATGCGAAACTATGACAAATGTTATCATGAACCACAAAGTTTTAAGAATGTTGTGTGAAGTTTCAGAGAGCTGAAATTTGTTCCACTAGTTGATGTATTTTATATAACTCAAGGAAAAGTGGGTGCCATGACCAATTTCTCGAATGTAAAAAACAATTTTGCCACTTACAAATCTAACAACAACATCAACAACCCAGTATAATCCCACATAGTGGGGTCTGGGGAGGGTAGTGTGTATGCAGACCTTACCCCTACCCTGAGATAGAGAGGCTGTTTCCAAATAGACCCCCGGCATCCTTCCCTCCAAGAACTTCCCACCTTGCTCTTGGGGAGACTCGAACTCACAACCTCTCGGTTGAAAGTGGGAGTTGCTTACCATCAGAGCAACCCCTGTTGTCAAATCTAAGTGAAGCTAAATATGAAGAGTTAATTTCAGGATTTTGTGTTTGCTAAGACAAACAATTTACCAGAAATTACCAATTTGATTCCTCGAAGAAGAAAGTAAGAGATTGATTTGCAATTCTTTCTTTTTGAGTAGTATGAAAAAAGTTATGAAATGAGGGCAAGTGTGTCGTCCAATTAAACCTATAACTTGCTTTCCAAAAGCATGTAACATACTGAAGCAAGGCTGCAGCGTGTCCATTTATGATTTCAATTAGCCAAGGGATTCTTTCTATGTTATATAAGAAAGGTGAAGGGGATTTCCCGAAGATGTAGGTAGGGTATCCGCTGACTGATGCAGTATATATGCTTGGTTAACAACTAGAAAAGGTGTTTCAAATCCAAAAGCAGCCCATAACACAAAATGGTAATTTGTATCAGCCCACCCCCCTTCAGACTGTAGCAGGAACTAACATAATTATGGACATTCCATTTTACATGTTTACCAAGGATGGCAGGTACCTGTGAAGTACACTTGTTGGATCTGGATGGACAATCTCTCCACAATTTTCAAGAGATCTTTCAATCACTGAGGGATCATCAGTCATCAATTTACCAAGTTGTTCCTCAATTAAGGGAAGCTTCTGAGAGGAGTGGAGAAGGCAGACAAGAAGTTTTCAGAGCAATAGTCAAATAACCTAAGTAGGCTATTGGTATCTAGGTGCAAAACAAATTAAGCATAGGTAGTAGACTTACTGCACTGTGTAAGTAGTGAGTAGCAAGCCCACAGGATATCATTTCTGCTCCATTGATCTTGTCTCCAGTTAGGGCCAGGTACTCTCCTGCAAATCGAAAACATTTAAATAGCTTTCTTCCATGCTGATTTTTTCTTTCATTTAGGCAGCAGCAAATGTCCAAACAGATGAGAGACAGAGAAAGGCAGCATACTAAAAACATATTCCACTTGAACCACAAACTAGTATAGCATAAGATAGATCAGGCTTATATGAACTGACATGCGTGCATTAGGTTGCTTAACATTGTATTTGCCATAGAATATAAAGTCATCAAAGAGTTAACCATGTAAATGCAGTGCTACATGATCTAGCGTGAGTTATCAGTTTTCTACAAATAAAAGGCTTGTAATCCACTAATTTTAGTCCGCCACCATTTAAAGCTGAATATTAAATAGACAGAACCACATATTAACATCAGCGCATTAAATCTTTAATAAATAAAAAACAATGGCAGTCCAGACAAATTCTGAACAGAGCTAGGATTCAAAGTCATAATCTCCAAAATACATGAAACAGGAGGAGGAACACAAGCTCACTTCCCAACAAGACAGAAAAATAAGATGAAGTAAAAAGAACATCACGTTAGTGCATATATTTTGATAACAAGCATATAATAAGGGAAACGTCCAGATATAACATGCTTATTTTTTTCCCATAGAAGAGGAGATTTTGGGGGGGGGGGGGGGGACCAGATAAGTAGTTTCCAATTAGATAAAGATAATTCATCACCGTAGACGATCAACTACAACATGATAGAAGTTACTGATGAAACCAAACTACAGCACGAGATCAGCAAAAGAATTTACCTAAATAACCAGGGAGGTGTGAAAGGTAAAATGACGCCCCAGCATCGGGATGGTAACCAATCAATGTTTCTGGTGTGGCAAAAACCTACATGATACAAGACCCAATACCCTTATAAGAACTGTGAAAATTTGCTAACAGCACTTGAAACACCTAAACTATCACCTCGCGCACTGGCCAAATTTGATAGACCTCTTTGACTATTAAGTTCGATAAATTTTTTTATTTTCCGGCACATTCCTTTAGTTCTTGAGAAATTTAAAATCAGGTTATAGCATTTCAATAAGACCAAGATATTTTAATGTTTTCCGCACTTTAAACGCTAAGCCTGCTGTTACAAGTCATATATAACGGAAATAAACAAGCTTCATCACGAAAAGTCAACAACAACAACAATAACAACTACCCAGTATAATCCCACAAGGTGGGGTCTGGGGAGGGTAATATGTACGCAGGTCTTACCCCTACCCGAAAGGGCAGAGAGGCTGTTTCCAAATCGACCCTCGGCTCAGGAAAAGGGAAATAAAAACAAAGCAAAAACAGGAAAATATAATTGATAATATACAATTGAAATTACGAAAAGTCAAAAGAATTAATAATATACAATTGAAATTATTATTTAATTTATGGTATAAAGAAATTTCATCAATATATAGCATTCAATTTAAGAAGATTAAAAGATGAATGTTATCAAATTAACTCGGTACGAAGGCATAAATAGATAATAACTACTGAGGCCAAAATTATCAATAAAGGAAAAGTAAGAGAAGAGGCAGAGGAAAAATTAGCTGAATAAGCTTGTACCACTAGGATTTGAACTTCTCCCTGAAGAGAACTAACTCAGATTTAAAGAACAGAAAGCTCATGATATGTGAGTCACTAAGCTTTACATAAGAATGAGCACAAATGGAACTTCACATTACTTAGCAATGTAGTATAGCAGTTGTTGAACTAGGAGAATTAATTCTGAACCAACAAATGAAAAGCTTAAACAAACAAAACACAACTAATCTTTTCCATACAGTTTTCTCAGTTGCAACACGGAAAGTTCCAGGAATTGAGATGCCAGCCCCACCACCCATGGTAATTCCATTCAAAAGTGCAACCTGCATATGGATTCGGAGGATTAAATATCTTGGAAACCACACCCAGGGACCAGCTAATGTAAACAAAAGTATGACAAGTACTGAATATGCAATGACTGAATTCCTTTAATCAGAAAGTGCGAAAAGGCTCTATTCGATAAAAAGATACAAAGAGATAAGGATGATAACTACTGATAAATGCACACCGGGTTTCTGAACTAGAAAAAGACATATATTATGATAATAAAAGAATAAAAAGACCATTACGGTTGCACCTTGTCAAAGCAGAAAATGATCACATGATTTTAACAAAATAAACAACTTCCAAAATTGAGGAGATATAATTTCATGGGAAAAAGGAACAGACAAAGTAAGGCCTAAACAGGTACCACTTTGTTGAGCATCAACAACAGCTTATCCCAAACCTCTCATTTCAGAAGTCAAAGAACACAGTAGCAAGAGAACTAGGGATGAACTAAGAAAATAGAGTTGAATATCTATGAATAATTGGATGAAATTTGCATTTGTCCTAAGAAAGTTTTTTAAACTTATGAATCATAATGTGACAGATTATATTTTTCTCATAGTTATGAAGATTGTACAGCAGCCAGCATGATAAAGTAATGTTGCAACCATTTCAAGTTTGTAAATAAGATCCAATCAAACTTTGGCAAGACACATCTAACCTCTCTGAATATCTTTTTAATTCAGAAAGAAGTGATTGGTGTAATTAATTGTCAAGATGCTGTCTTTGCAGCAGCTTAGTCACAGTGAGATGAGAGAGAATCCAATTAGCAGAACCAAACAATCTTCTAACAAATCCAGATATTTATTTTAATAAAGATAAATCCAGAAATTTCTATAAGAGTATCTTTGAAACTGCCAGCATAAAGTACACAGGTGTTAAAATTTCAATAAGCATTGGCGAATATAGGATGAGATTGTTGATTCACCATCTAATAGAACTTAGATATATTTTTTAGAAATTCTTAGGTTCCAACTACAGAAGCATATTTTATTATGCGGAAGTCTAGACGCACAGTTAGATAACAACATAAAAGACATGTAACTACAAAATTTATATGACGCTGGCCTCTATTAAGGTTTAGTAAATACAACAAAAGTTCCTGATACATATATAAGAGGCAGAAAACATAAGAAAATTCAAGTCAACAGCTTCTTTTAGCATCTGATGTTTGAACAAAATAATGATACTTACATGTGGCTTCAAGAGAGTGCCAACAACGTATACTAAGTTATTTATTGTCCAACAAAAATATTTACAGTCTTGAAGATTCCCTGCATCCATCCAATACAAAAAAATATTACACAAAGAATGGAGAAGATCAAATTAAAATTGAGGTAATAAAAAATTGGTAGCATGAAGATGCCTGCTGCATTTTTTAAAACGATTCAGAAACGTTTTAATTGTTCCCTAATATAAATAGATATCAATACCCTACTCACTAGAAACAACAGAACATCCAGCTATTGGCATAATAGCTTAATTAAGATAATTCACATCTAAACAACTTCTTCAAAACCCAATTATACAATTATCGACAGTGTTTAAATATTTAAAATTCCTTTAACCATGTATCACTTGCAACATAGCAGAATATGAACAAGTTAGCCGTGAAGTACAACAGTCAAAATGACACAACATACCTTGTTTTAACAAATTATAAATAGTGACAATGTCACCCCCAGCAGAAAATGCCTTGCCATTTCCCTTAAAAGTTCAAGAATAACTCAGTTACTACTCAGTAGATTAACATATGTAACTTCAGCTAAAAATAATCCAGAAGAACAACAACAGGAAAATCCATAAAAAATTCAAACAATAATTCACTTAACAAATTACCTTCAATACCATGAATCCAATAGCAGGATCATCTTCCCAATTTTTGTACAGCTTCAGCAATCTATCCACCTATACACAACAGTGTCAGCGCAATTTTTTTTTTTTAAATAATAGCAATACATGTAGGGTAGGGGAAGGATAATATGGAGGAGATTACAAGGTGGGGAATCGAATCCTCACCAATAAGGCAAAAATTCAAATAGCCAACCAACTGGACTACTATGATTTCCCAGTTCATGGAGAGTTCATTCCCAAGACCAAAACAACAGTAAATTCAACATAAAAAAAAAAAAAGATTCTAAATTGTGGGTATTAATCAAAACGCGATTTTACGTAGTCGGTATTAACAAAAATCTAAGAAGAGAGCAATAGATTTCAAAAATGGCAAAAACAGAAGCAAAAAGTAAAGGTCTAAATAAGGGAGGAAACTAACAACTGAAAAATTGAGAGCATTTAACGCATGGGGTCTGTTAAGGATTGCTGTTCTCGAAGAAGCTTTTCCCTCCACTAACACCTGAAAAATGCAAACTCATATTTTATAACAAAATGGAATTTAGATAAAGAATCATAAATAAATAAAAAAAATAAAAAATCAGAAGAACTCACAGTGGTTTCGTGTTCATCAACAAGGGCATTGGTAGAGACACTGCAAAAGCTTCTGGAGTGAGAAAGCAAGCGCGAATTCTGCAGTAAACGCCTCAAAATAGTTGCTGATTTGAAGCTCTGCATATTTCTGTTTGGCTTTCTATTGGTAAAGTTGTAAATAGTACTGTATTATCTTTTATTCGATAGAATCACAGATTGCTTGTCAAAAACGGCTCACATTTGACGTGTCCATTAAATAGGTGCAAACCTCAGATTGCTTTTCTACTTTTCTATTCTATATTAGTTTAATGTAACATGTGCCATCTTTGAATCTAAAATAAATTCCATGGATGCAATAAAGGCCCACAAATTGTCCATTACTTCTGACCAGGTATACTTCAACCCTGTATTTGGCACCTAAATTTAGGCACAACCCATAAAACAATATTCAATATTAGATTATTTGGAATATCCACCAAAATTCTAGATTGAGAAATAGCTAAAGCTAAAAAACAACTACAAAATACATTTTTTCCCATTTCACATAATAGTTACTAATGGTAATAGAATGACATACTAGAAAGAACTATACCATATGTTAGATCTACGCATAGTTAAAATTTTCCTTAAAAATAAGAAAATGAATTATCAACAAAATTAAGGAAATAAGAAAATATAATGGCACCAAATTAAAGAGCATTAAGCTTTATTGAATAGATCCATAGGAACATATAAAGCTCTATTTTGTAGTTAGATTGAACTTTTTTGTTATTCTCGAGAGTGAGAGAATATTTTGAAGTCAATAGTCTTCCGGCCGAAAAAGAATAGTCCCTACCTCAAAATGAAATTCAGCATATTTCATTTATTTAGACCAATATGTAAATTTTGTTTTCATAGTAACACTATTTCGTCTTGTACAAATTCTAAGACACTAACGAGCACACACGATGGCCAACTCACCACCAAATTTAAACACTCAAACAGGGAACCAAATGATCTTGTTCATCCAACACCCCTACCTCAAGACCACCAATCACTGTCTTGGATAGAACAAGCTTTAACGGGCTATGCAATATCGTTAAACATGGTCCTAGATGGTCATGAGACAATATTCATACTTTAAAATTCACACTTCCTAGCCTAACTAGTATCCGAGGGGATGCACCTGGCCATGGGCAACTACCTCAACCATATATGGTTGAACAACACCCACCCACTAGCCCTTACAATGAATGCAAACCTAGCCCAAGCAACGAGGAGCCAGTAGAATCAGCCTCCACATTTCAACCCTTTACAACCACAAAACAGGGCAATGGACTTCCCCTTCTTCCCACTAGGGGAGATCTCGAACCTAAACCAAATCTTTATGTCATGGCCAGCAACTCAAACCATGCCTAGAATCAAGCCTATGCACCACCACTAGTGAACTATGCACCACCTCAAGCGCCTCATCCCAATGTACCAAAACTAGAATACCTTCAAGGGGGAATGCAGAGGAGATGAATTTGCTAGGATCAAAGGAAATAATAGAATTTTAAGCCTAAACGACGTAAAGGTGTATCTCTTAAGGGAGATGCAAGAGAAGAGGTATATTCTCAGTTGTCCCCCAACTTTGTACCAATGTTCAATGGATATCAGGCCACCACAGGAACCAACAATGGGGAGCCATGCAATGATATTGGTTTTCTCGCTAAGGAGGAACCCGGTATTCCATGCAAAACTAGAGAATAACTCAATCAACAATCAAGCAGAGATGATGTATCGACCAACTAATATCATTATCTGGAATATACGGGGTGGTAATAATGATAACTTTCGTGTTAATTTTAGGAAAATGGTTGATACACATAAATCATGCATGGTGACATTGTTGGAAACTTGTATGGAAAATCATGTTTCCCTCTTAAATTACTTTGCATCTTCGGAGATGATTGAGGTCCCAACAGAGGGACAAGCTGGTGGAATGGTCATGCTACTTGACTATTTTACTGTTGAGGTACTCCCGACTCATGCTACTTGACTATTTTACTCTATCTAAGATAGTACTAAACTAGATAAAAAGACGTGAATTATGGCAAAATATAGAAAATATTCATAGTAATTATAAGGGCCCGTGGCTATTAGGGGGTGAATTTAATGACACTTCTTGTGTTAAGAACAAATTTGGAGGAAAGCCCATCAATTGTAGACGTAGTAACTCTTTATGGAATAGTATCAACAATTGTAACCTTATGAATTTAGGATATACAGGATGCAAATATACTTGGTCTAATCATAGGAAAAAAATCTAAGGGCCTGATTTTGGAAAGGCTTGACAAAATTTTTGTTAACAATGATTGGATGAATTATTTTCTAAGAAAGTAGTTATACACCTCCCTACGACTCATTCAGACCATAGTCCCTTATTAATCCAACTTGCCCCTAGGAATGCTAATTATAGTGGTAAATATTTTAGATTGGAGACTATTTGGAATAGTCACCCTGATTTTATTAATATTGTAAAGTAATGTTGGACTAGTAACGACCTGATTAATGCCCATAAAATCTTTAAAGAGAAAGTTATCAAGTGGAAAATGAGACTTTTGAGATTGTGACGACCCAGCCGGTCGTCTTAAGAATTAACTCTCCGATCCCCTATTAACAATTTTTTCCAAGTTTATTTTTGCTATTTTGGTTTGTTGGGATGTTCGGTTTTGAGTTTCAGGGAGTTTTGTGACACTTAGTCCTTCAATGAGAGCCTAAGAGTTGAATAGTGATCCATAGTCGGAACAGTGTTAAGACAAACTTGGAATGGTTATTCGATGATTCCGTTAGCTCCGTTAGGTGATTTCAGGGTTGGGAGCGTGTTCGGAATGTGTTTTAGAGTTCAGTAGCTAATTTAGGCTTGAAATGCCGAAGTTTGAATTTTTGAAGTTTTCGGTCCAATAGTGAGTTTTTGATTCGAGGGTCGGAATGGAATTTCCAGAAGTTGCAGTAGTTCCGTCATATCATTTGGGATGTGTGTGTAAAATTTCAAGTTATTCGAACGTGGTTTGGCTAGGTTTTTTATCAAAAGCGTATTTTGAGAAAAATTAGAGTTCTTAGGCTTAAATCCTTGATTAACTCGAGTTACTGACATTGTTTTAAGTGGTTTAAGGATTGGTACATGTTTGAAGAATGTTATGGGATATGCCCGTAGGTTTGTTTGAGGTCTCGGGGACCTCGGGTGTGTTTCAGATGCTCAATGGGGCATTTTGGAGTTGTTTGGAATTGCAGAATTTCCTTCAGCTGTTGCAGACCCCTTTTCTTCTTCTCGATCATGTCCTCCTCAATGTGTTCGCATAGAGTAATTTTGGAGGAGGACAAGTTACCGCTTCACGTTCACGTTCAACAGTCTCGCAATCGCGAAGCTTTACCGTTTTCCTTTTTCACGTTCACAGCCAAGACCTCGTGTTCACGTTGTCTTATTTGGCGTTGAGTGTTGTGCCTATTTTCCTCATCGCGTTCGCATACCCTATCTCGCATTCGTGTACCTTTGCAAAGTCCACCCTTCGCGTTCGCGTACTGTTCCTCGCGTTCGCAAAAGGGCAGTTCTGGGCCACAATATTTTTCCTATTACGCGTTCGCGAGTCTGCTTTCTCGTTCGCGAAGCATAATTCAGCAACCTTTATTTTTTCTTCTTCAAGAACGCGAGACTTCTTCGCAATGCATAAAATACCTGGGCACATATAACATTTCAAAAATAAGGGTTTAGCCATTTTTACCAAAACTCAAGCTTGAGAGCTCGGATTTGGGCGAGATTTTGAGAGTATTTCAGAGACATTGATTGGGTAACGATTCTAAACGACTTTTTTCTTGTAACCCACGAATCTAAGCATGATTTTTTCTTTTAATTTCGGATTTTGAATGAAAAATTGATAAAACTTCATCGACGAAATTATTGAGTTTTGAGTGGGTGTCTGACCTCCGATTTGAGAGATGTTTATATAGTTAGACTCGTGAAAGTACAAGGTTTATGAAAATATTGATTTCATCTGATTCCGAGACGTTGTCCTGATGGGCATTTTGGTCATTTTAACTAAATTCACGGTTTAGCTTTGAATTAAATCGTAGAATTAGTTTATTCAGATGTTATTTATGATATGTAATTGTATTGAATATATTTGGGCCATTTGGATTCGGATAATCATGGCAAACATGTGGTTTTGAGTTGATTTTGGAGCCAGTTCGAGGTAAGTGGCTTGTCTAACCTCGTGTGGGGGATCTTTCCCCTTAGGTTATGATATTTGGTAATTGAAAGCCTTGTGCGTGAGGTGACATGCGCATACTTGAGCTAATTTTTGAAAAATCTGGTTTTACTTTAAGTGTTCAAACTGTATTCTTTTCTTACTTCCTTTATTCTACTTGCAAACATAGTTGCGTTAGTTTAGAAGAGTATACTTAGTTGAATTAATTTCCTATTTGCTTAAACTATCTTAACTGCATTACTTGAAGCATGTTAGGCTAGTATTTACTATTTACCTAGCAGACTTAGTATTTATTTTGATATCCTTAAGATGTTGCTATGCATTACGTTTGGATTATCGGACAGCATCCCGAGAGATCCCCCATGCGTAATGATGATCTGGACTGAAGTGCGAGAAACCCGGAGATCCCCAACACTTATATATTGAGGATACCAAGAGATCATTGACACCGTTATTGAGGATAAGATCCCCCGGTACCATCTTTGTTGCGAACAATATTTCATTGTAGATTGCCTTATTCTCAGTTATATTATTACACCCTTATTATACTGTGTAGATAATTATTATTGACTCTCAGTTTTACTATTTATTGACTTATCATTTCATTATATATATATATATATATATATATATATATATATATATATATATATATATATATATATATATATATATATATATATATATATATATATATATATATATATATATATATATATATGTTATCTCAGTAGGGCCCTGACCTTCCTCGTCACTACCCAATCGAGGTTAGGCTTGAAACTTACTGAGTACCACTGTGGTGTACTTATGCCCTTTCTGCGCATGTTTTTCATGTGCATATCCAGGTACCTCTACTTAGGAGTATCACCCTCGAGGCGGAGCGATCTAGCAGAGACTTCGAGGTACATCTGCCGCGTCCCCAAAAAAAGGAGTATCTATCTTATTCTCTCTTTTTGTAGTTAGATTTCCTTTCTTACTGTTGTTCTAGACATTCTGGGGATTAGAGCAGTGTATTACATTTTGTTAGCTTGTGTTCCCGTGATTTTTCGGGTTTTGGGATGATATAGTAGGCTTCTGTGATATTGAGTTGTATGTGCCGAGCGACATTTATATACATTTTTCTTTTAGTTATTCAAATTTTAAATTATCTAATTCTGCAAGTTATTCGTTTCTTCATTGTTAGGCTTACCTAATCGTATGGACTAGGTGCTGTCACGATATATTGACGGAGGGTGAATTAGTGTCGTGACAAGTTGGTATCAGAACTCTAGGTTAATAGAAGTCACAAAACACATGCCGGTTCATTAGAGTCTTGCTGATCAATACAGAGACGTCTGTACTTATCTACGAGAGGTTATGTAACTGTTAGGAAAATTCCACTTTATTTGATTTCCTTGTCGTGCGAGATTTTGATATCACAACTAAACTTTTGTCTTTCTATTCTCTCATAGATGGTGAGGACACGTGCTACTCGTGATGATCGGGCACCCACACTCCCTACTGCGACCGTTTAAGTCCGAGGCTAGGGTAGAGGTCGAGGACGCGCACGTGGTGCAGTTTGATCACCTGCGCGATCTGTCACCGAGGTACCAACAACAGATATAGCCGGAGTCCATGCAACTGGCACACCTACTACTGCTACTACTACTCCAGCTCTTCAGGAGACTCTGGCATAGTTCATGAGCATGTACACTACTTTGGCTTAGGCAGGGTTGCTTCCCCTTGTTGCAGCCACATCCTAGGCCGGGGAGGAGCACAAACTCCCGCCGCCTGCACTCCTTAGTGGCGAGTGCATATTGAGCAAGTTTCCGAGATTATTCATGTACCGTTTGCAGCACCAGTTCATCCTGAGGGCATGACAGCGGCTTCCGAGCAGGAGCAGTTGAGGCATGAGAGGTTTAAGAGGTATAAGCCTCCTAAGTTTAGTGGTCTAGCATCGGAGGATGCTTTGGGATTTCTTGATGATGGTTATCTCATTCTCGGTACTATGGGTATTTCTGGATCGAGCAGGGTTTCTTTCATTACCTTCTAGCTTCGAGGAGCAGCCTATGATTGGTGTCGCACCTATGATTTAGACAGTGTAGATGCGATTGCTTCACTGACTTGGCATCTGTTCCTGTAAGAGTATGTTTCTCAAAGCGTTAGGGACGCATGATGCGCAGAGTTTGAGCATTTGTGCCATGGTTCTATGAATGTTTGTTACACCAGTTTGGCTAGGCATATACCAGCCTTGGTTGCTACTGTTCGCGATAGGGTTTGCCGGTTTATTGAGGGGCTTATTCCCAACATCAAATCTAGCATGGCTCGTGACTCGTGAGTTAGAGATGGATATTTCTTATCAGCAGGTGGTGAGCATTGCTAGGTGGATTGAGGGTATACATGCTAGGGAAAGAGAGGAGAAGTAGGTCAAGAGGTCTCGAGAGTCGGGTCATTATTCTGGTGCCCGTACCCCGACTTCAGTTCATCATGGTAGGGGTTATGTGAGTCGCCCCGTCCATTCAGCTCTTTCAGCAGACAACAATGCTCCAGCTCCTCCTAGGCCTCAGGAGCCTTATTACGCACCTCCGATTTCTAGCGTGCCTCCGGCGCGGGGTGCTTTCAGAGGTCAATCTAGCAGACCTAGTCCAAGCCAGTCACAACTACCACGTCCTCCCAAAGCTTGTTTCGAGTGTGGCGACACCCGCCATGTGGTGAGGAATTTCCCTAGGCTTGGGAGGAGTGCACCTCCACAGCCTTCTGAGCGACAACGTGCCCCGCAGAGTTCTCAACCCATGGTTCCAGCACTAGATGCTACCCCATCTGCCCAACCAGCTAGGGGCGAGGGTCGGGAGGTAGAGACCCCTAGAACGGTAGGTCCAGCCAGATACTATGCCATGTTTGGCCGTACTGAGGTTGTTGCCTCTGATTCTGTCATCACATGTATTATATTAGTTTGCTACAGAGATGCATCAATTCTATTTGATCTAGGCTCTACTTACTCTTATGTGTCTTCTTATTTTGCTCCGCATTTGGGTGTATCTCGGGATTCTTTGAGTGCCCCTGTTTATGTTTCTACTCTTGTGGGAGATTTACTTATTGTGGATCGTATTTATCGGTCGTGTTTGGTTACTCTCCGTGGTTTTGAGACTAGAGCCGATTATTGTTACTCGGTATGGTTAATTTTGATATTATCTTGGGTATGTATTGGTTGTTACCCCATTATGCTATTCTTGATTGTCACACCAAAATCATGACGCTGGCCATGCCAGGTGTACCGCGTGTTGAGTGGAGGGGTGCCTTAGATCATATCCTCAGTAGAGTTATTTCCTTCCTTAGAAATCAGCACATGCTTGAAAAGGGGTGTGACGCGTATTTAGCTTATGTGAGAGATGTCAGTATTGATATCCATTTAGTTGATCTATTCCCAGTAGTGCAAGACTATCCCAACGTGTTTCCAGCTGATCTTCCATGCTCGTCCTCCTCCTTTTGTTAATCTTGAATTAAATAGGAACAAACAAGGAATCAGTAAAAGTATTAAGTATATTTCTACTTTTGTTTGCAATAGCCTTACCACTTTAGGCTACAGTAATGTCTTAGGGATTATGTATTAACTATATAACCTTTTGTTTAGTAATATAATCTTTGTTTTTACCTTTCAGAAAAAAAAAAAAAAGAAGAAACATCAAATGAGACTTATAATTGGGATAATCAACTTGTGATTTATGGATTATAAGTAATTCACTTACAAGCACTTTAATATTCATTAAACGCATGGATACATTAAAAAGTAATTGTAAACTAATTTAATCAGCTTATATATTTACTCAAATCGTACTTGTTTTTCACTTCTTAAATAATTCTAATATCAAACTGAAATTAGTAAAACTATTTGTAGCAACTACAAAAAAAAAGTTTTAATAAAATTAGATAATCTTGAATATTCCTTGATCCATTAAAATCATACCAAGTGGCATTAATATCTGAAATAATTCCGGGGAAATCTCTAGACGATTGATAATATAAAAGGGTAAAATAAGTATTTTGAAAAATGAGGGGAGAATGTCAATTGTTTATATAGTTGGAGAGAGAGTTATTTTTTAAAGCAAAATTACAAGATGTAAATGATTGTCATCCATAAATTTTGTCCCTTTTTTTCTCTCTCTAAAATAACAAATAAAAATAGCAAAATAAATTACATATCCGATTGAGTAAGTGAGTCAGCTCCATCGTATGTAGCCCCGACCGAAATACTTCCGTCACGGAACTTCTTGCATTGCAATCTGCCATAAGCACGTGACCCTTTGTTCAATCGCTTTTTTTCCTCCTTTTTTCCCTCCTTTTTGGACAAATAATATTTTTATTATTATTAAATTCGAGGATATGAGATTATAAATATAGGAGAAGGATAAAGGAAAATAGTGGTATATCGAACTCACTTCTATTGTACGTGAAATTTATTATCGACACCACTAAACTAATGATAAAGTAAGCAAGGAAATAAGAAATAACACAAAAATAGCAGACTTGAAATTTGAACATATAAACAGATGTAATTTCTAAATTACCATTATCACTACACTAAAAAAATTTATTAAGGCGATTCAATAATTTTTATGTATATGTCGAATGGAAATTTTTCTCTTTTTCGGTTGTTTTTAATTTTATGTTCTTTTTGTTTTTGAAAGGACAAACCCTTGTATATAAAATATACGAAATATAAAAAGTGCCACGTTCTTTATGAGATTTAAATACTCTAAGCTAAGTCGTATAAGGTGAAATCAACTCCCATTTAATTTGTAAGACCAGCTGATATCATATGGCTTTAAATTTTATATATTATTGATATGATCTCATTATCTTGGTGATCTGATTTTATGTTACGTGGCGATGAGGACTCGTCAACTTCCAAATCCAAATAGAGTAATAATCTCTCTTATATAGTTCATTTGTAAATAAATAAATAAAAATAAGTGAAAGTTGCACCACATGGAATTGTCTATTTATAGTGTTTTAGGCACTAGGTTGAAACTTCTTATTTTAAGGTCAGAACCTACAGGCTACAGCCAACCACTACTAGTTCTAATAAGTTTTTAAGACCACACCTAAATATTTATTAATACTATACTACATAGCTTGACCATGGTCCATGAATATCCTTAATTATTTATCATCCCGAGTGTGCAAATACGTCATGACTAGATTTTTTTCTCGTGTTATTTAATGACCTTGCGCTAAACTTTTTTCTTATATTATTTAATGGTCAAATGATATTAAGCTAGTATTTTGTCATAAATTTCAAATTTATTTTAAAAAATTTAATTTGGATGAAGTATAATTTAAAAATAAATTTCAAATTTATTTTGACAAAACTTAAACGGAACCTAAATAGCTCGACCTCATTTTTAAAAATTGGGGATGGGAATGGGGAAAGGGGATAGGGATGCCGCGAGCTATGGATGTTACACGTTACAACTTATAATAAAACGGACTGAACAAATGGTGGATGAAAACAACTTAATTTGATGAATTTTAATTTATGGTGGATACTTTTAATCCAAATGATGAATATATTATTCAATAACGTCGAACTAATGACATTTTCAAGCAATATAATTTTAGTTTGAGTTCTTTGTTTAATATAT
Organism: Nicotiana noctiflora; assembly: GCA_032618575.1. NCBI lineage: Eukaryota > Viridiplantae > Streptophyta > Magnoliopsida > Solanales > Solanaceae > Nicotiana > Nicotiana noctiflora. The sequence continues at coordinate 59,181 of JASVEL010004697.1, forward strand.
GTTTGAGACAAAAGATCAAAAACAATAAAACTATGACGACCAATTTTTTCTTTAGATTATCTTTATATCCCATACTTTTATGTATACAAAGATCTTTGTTTCCGTTGTTTTATGTTTATAGACTTTTTCTCGCCTTTCTTACTACTATAATTTAGTAAGATTATATCAAGTATGGGTATATATAGACTGGATTGGTTCGGTTTTATACCAAACATATACTAAGTTTTAGTGGATCGGTTTTAGTGAGATTATACTAAGTTTTATTACTTTATTAATGTTTTAGATATTTTTTTCATAAGTGAATATATATTTACTAAAAATTAAAAAAATTAACAAACATATGATCTATTAAGTGTTTTTATTGGAGAATTTTTTTTAGTAACACATAATAGTTTATTTTCTTAGACGTCTACCAATAATTTTTGGTTGATGTACACTTTCAAGGTTAATCGAATTTAATAATTAAATATAAAAATTAGTACGATACCTAATGATATGTACTATGTAAGAAATATTTAAGGTCCTTCTTCGCGAATTTTGAAGGGTTTATTCATTTCAACTTCGGACTAGGTGATTTTTGAACGATTTTGGAGAGGGATTTCAAGGAGCTTCGTTAAGGTAAGGATTTTGGATCTAAAACACGATTCTATGGTGTTATTTCATAAATTAGGACTAAAAACTTAAGGAATTAATGGACTAAAAATGGAGGTTTAGGGCTTGAACTTAAGAGAGATAAAATTGAGGATTTGAAGGGTCAATTGAACTCTAATTCTTGTGTTTTTGATATGTATAAACTCGTGGGGAGACAAGGAGTCTAATGATAGAAAAATTTCTAAGTTTTGAGAAGTGGGCCCGCAGCTCGGGTTTTGCTAATTTCGGGATTTTTGATATTTTTCGATTGGATTATATTCTCTTAGCATATTATGACGTATTCGTTCTAGTTTTGGTCAGATTCAACGCGTGAGGAGGCCGGTTTGAGAGGCAATGGCATAGCGAGCTAGAGTTCTGGCCGGCTTGAGGTAATGAATGTAAATGATGGCGTGAGGGTTTGAAACCCCAGATTTGCACATCGTAATGCTATATTGAGGTGAAACACGTGCTTGATGATGAGCACAGGGTCGTTTACTATTGGAGATTGGGACTTGGTCCATCCTGAGTGATGCCTTTAACGCGTATTAGATTGAAGCTTATTTGATATCATCATTATTTGGACTAATTGTCATATTTGGGCTTCGTGCCAACCATTTGAACCCTTCGAGGATTGCTATCACTGTTTCCTTACTATTTTGGCATATTACTTGAACTCGGTCTTATTGTTTAATACTGTTTACAAACTCAACCACTTTTACTCAGATTTATACTTAATGATATTTCTAACTATATTTTATTATTTTCCGAGGGGCTTCTGTGATTTATGGAGTGAGTATGGATCGGGTTGCGCGCTGCAGAAATATTATCTTGATATTGATATGAGGCGGAGGGCCTAGTTGATGCAGGAGAAGACTTGTTATTGCGCATGGGCCGTAAGGGGCCCCTCCCGGAGTCTGCACACCCCGAGTGAACGTCATCGATGATAAATAAATGGGTCGTGCTACACGCCATAACGGGTACTAGAGGATACCATATTATGTGTTGATTTTCTTTCTATATTTGTCACTTAATTGCTTAATTATTGTAGCATTTCTACATTTTGATCTAATTGTTTTATTGATTTTATTCCACTTATTTTTAACTGTCGCATTATAGATTACTTTGTGTTTTTCACGATTTCTTATTCATAGTCATTATTTATGCTTATTACTCACTGGTTCGGAGTACTCACACTACTCCATGCACCTTGCGTGCAGATCCAGGTGCATCTGAGGCTAGGTGAGGATTTTTTGTTGAACAACACATATCGGTGAGCCTTGAAGTAGCTGCGATGGCGTCCGCAACCCTGATCTCTCCCTTCTATCCTTTGTTTTTATTTCGTATTCCCCTAGAGTGAAATGTATTAGATTGGTAAACCTGTATTAGAGGCTCAAACTTGTGACACCGGACCTTTTGAGCTATGTAGAAGGATTATTATTTGAAATTCCGCATGGTTAACTCTTGTTTCAGACTTCTAGTATTATAACTTGGTAATTTATTTGTGTTAGTCAATAATGAACTCTATGAGAATTGAGTTAAGGTTGTTAATTGGTGAGGCTTGCCTGACAGTGTGTTGGATGCCATTATGACCGGGATTGGATCGTGACAATAATAATGAAGGTAATATTGAAAGAAAATAACAACTTTTGATTTGATATAATAAATAGTAAGTAAAAGGAAAAGGTTATTTTTTAATATTAAGGACTAATAAAAGGAAACACAAATGGAGTAATAAATTTTCTCTTATACTTTTTGCAACTGATATTAATTAAAAAAATCTATAAATTTTTATATTTAAAGTAAATCTATGCTGTCTTCTCCTGTTAGTTACACCGCAAAGAGACAATAACAAGGAAAAAGTCACTGCACGGGTAGAACAGTTATCGTCTCAAGCGTTCTCTTAATTAAAATTTGAACAAGTCCGTGAGGCAGCAACGAACATTCAGCTTTTCCTGTGATTACTACAACTGCTTTTGATGGTCATATCCTATATTCTAGGCAACTTAATCTATATCAACAGACCTTTAACATTTTAATATCATAAGCAACACATTTAACCTTCATAATATTCTCTACTCAGCTTCTGCATTTTTTCAACCATGGCTAAACCACCTACCAGAGTTCTTGTCACTGGAGCCGCTGGTACGTTTTTTTTTTTGGTTTTGTATCAGGTTCTTTTCTTGACATTGGATGAGTTACTATTCTATTTCATAGCTTGTGGATTTTGTCTTCGTCATTTGGTTGCCTTGTCTTCACACTTCTTCCTCTTTGTTCCTTTAAATATCACATAATGTATCATGTTACAGTACCTAATTCCGATTATCGTGTGAACTTCTGTGAAATTTCTATCTGTTAAATTTCTTATAAAAATGGAATATTTGGGATCGATGGAAAAGCCTCTTGTTTTGTTGGGTTGTGCGTGTTTGTCATGGAAGATTGTTAGGCACATATGGAGCTTCTTGAATATTGAAAAAGATCCCATTACAGTGCTTGTTACTGGTGCTGCAGGCATGTTAATTCATTATATGGCTGCATTTATTTTCTATACTGTAAACATTTTATTTTTCTGTCTTGGTCAATTGATTAAGCTTTAAAGCACTATGGCTGTATGTTAAAACTCAATTACCAATGAATATAGATTCACTCCAAGAAGGAATTGGATTGAAATTCATGTCGATTGCATTGGATCGTAAAACTAAATTATCAAGCTAGTCATCAGTCAAACCATGGTCCATGAAAAATATTACATGCTATATAAGAAATTCTAAAAGTGGATTCGGTGGATTCGGTAAACAAGAATTTAGTGCTTAGCAGTTTAGCTCATGTGATTTTGCTCAATAATAGCTGAACTGTGAAAAAAAAGTTCCTTTTTTTTTAACATTAGACTACCACAACAATAACTATACCTCAATCCCAAACAAGTTTTATTCGGCTATATGAATCGCACTGTTCACATCGGTCCTTCAAATTCCAATATGGTGCCAAAACGTTTTGATTCTGAATAATTCACAGACTTATGGTAAAGGATGTATGATGATGGTTCCTGTTGGTTTGAATTTGTCTCGTAATAGGTCAAATTGGATATGCTCTTGTTCCGATGATTGCTCGAGGAGCCATGTTAGGTCCTGATCAACCTGTTATCATACATATGCTTGATATTGAACCTGCTGCTGAGGCCTTGAAAGGCGTAAAAATGGAATTGATTGATGCAGCTTTGCCTCTTCTCAAAGGTAAAATACAGTAAGGAAAAAAAAATCATTATGCAGCATCTTTTTCTTTCCTACTGCTTCGAATTTATTAAATTGTTATTGTTCGATAGGTGTTGTTGCTACAACGGATGTTGTCGAAGCTTGTAAAGATGTGAATGTTGCTGTTATGGTTGGTGGATTTCCACGAAAGGAAGGGATGGAAAGAAAGGATGTAATGTCAAAAAATGTTTCGATATACAAGGCACAGGCCTCTGCCTTAGAACAGCATGCTGCGCCTGATTGCAAGGTAAGAAAATTCGGTTATTCAATTTTTAATATATGAAGACAACATGAGCTCAAAAATTGACATGTTTATTGTGGTCTGCAATTGTTGCAGGTTTTGGTTGTCGCGAATCCAGCTAACACCAACGCGCTTATTCTGAAAGAATTTGCACCTTCCTTTCCAGAGAAAAACATTACTTGTCTAACTAGGCTTGATCACAACAGAGCTTTAGGTCAGGTTTCAGAGAGGCTAAATGTTCATGTTGGTGATGTAAAGAATGTAACAATATGGGGAAATCACTCTTCAACTCAGTATCCAGATGTGAATCATGCAACAGTAAAAACTACTAGTGGTGAAAAATCTGTTAGAGAACTTGTGGCTAATGATCAATGGTAAATTGCTCTACTCAATTAATAAGTCTTATTTACATATCTTTACAACTTTATTATTCCTCTATACCATAACCAACTCAAATACAAGAAAGTATAGAATCAAAAAAAGAACATCAAATCAGTACTAAATTACTAATAAACTTCCCTAAAAATGTTAGGTTGAACACAGAGTTTATCACCACAGTGCAGCAGCGAGGGGCCGCCATCATTAAAGCTCGAAAGCTATCAAGTGCATTATCTGCTGCTAGCTCAGCCTGTGATCATATACGTAACTGGGTTCTGGGTACTCCAAAGGTTCAGTATCGCGTTTATCGTTAATTCTGTATAGTTATAACACTTACATGTAAAAATACATATGTCACTTTGGTCATTGCACTAAATTTTGCTTACATATTTTGTGTAGGGGACATGGGTTTCAATGGGAGTCTACTCTGATGGATCTTATGGCATCCCATCTGGCTTAATTTACTCTTTTCCAGTTACTTGTGAGAAAGGAGAATGGTCAATTGTCCAAGGTAAGTTTGTGGTGTTAATCTAGTACTCGCACGGGGTATGTAAAACACGGTTTGAATCCAGAAAGAGGCAAGAAATGCTAGGTGATTTCATCATGTTTGTCTAAGACTCGATGGAGAAAGTTATCCAGCACCTGTGCTAGTCAAACTCGCACAAGATGGCCCATACACCACCGTTATTTTTAAAAAAGTAGTACTGAGGCTAGTGAACATCTTTTCTCTGATGCAGGTCTAAAGATAGATGAGTTTTCAAGAGCCAAGATGGACGCAAGCGCAAAGGAATTGATCGAGGAAAAGTCTTTGGCGTATTCGTGCCTCAACTAATGGTGTGATTTTGCACGCTGAGGAAAATAAACGTGGCAAGATGAAGTGCAATAAATGGAATATTCAGTTTATTACTACTTTGAGTATATGTTGAATCATCTTTCTACTTAAAATGCTTCTCACTTCTGAGGTTTGGTCCTATTTTAGTGTCCACTGAGAATCTGGATTCGCAACTGTGTTAATGAAATGTCGGCATAAAAATGAATTAAATTAATGACAATACGCAAAACTTACCCTACCTTGAAAAGATAGAAAAACTATTTCCGTTAGACCTCAATATAATATTCTTAGCTTCACCTCCTCCTCCTACTCCCTTTTTTTTTTTTTTTCAAAGGATTCTAATTCAAATTTATGCAAGCACGTGGTAGTAATATTATGCCACCAAACTAATTTCATGAGACACGTTAATTAGTCCGAAGATGAACAGAAAGGAGAGATTGTTCTAATTCTGAATTTTGGACTTCAGAGGAAAAGCAGAATTTCCTTTAATAATCGACCATGTGCAAACGTTTGCTAAATTTGAGCTCTTTTCCCGTACGATTATTTAGAAAGAATTACAAAAAAATATACATGACTTCACACCATAACAAAAAATGGCTCATATTTTTAAGTTTTACCTTACCTAGACTATACTGAATATATTTTGAAAACTAGCTCTTGCAAATTCAAAATATGTGTTCTTACGACCATTGCTTCTAAAAACTATAAAGTTAAATATGTGTTCTCACAACTATTATTTTCACTCTCTTATTCTCACTTTTTTTTACATATGTTTCAAGGGGCCATCCGCTATTACTGCTTCTCCCCTTATATCACCTAATTGTAATGTAAAAAAATTAAAGAGTAGAAGTCCACCATTAAAGAGCATTCAAAGCTTTGCTTTAGAAAATAGTATTTCTTGTGATTCTTAGTTGTTTGGATTGAGTGTTATTCCAATTGATTGAAAATATCAAAAGGAGTTCAAAGTTTAAATTTGAAATGATTTGGAGTATATTTGAGCAAGGTATGAGTTAAATTTCAGAAAAAACGCAAAGAAGAAGACGAAGTTAGTTTTTTGTATAATTATATATAATCTTGTATAATAATGTATATGAGTGTATAAACACATCGTATACACTATTATACACATTTATACAAACGTCTATATGCGAACTTCTTCCACGATTTTCAGTTGTAATTTCTGTTCAAAACCAGTCCAAATCTCCATTAAATGACCTCAAATTTTATATACAACCTCCTTATACTATTTCTAACAAGTCTAAATAACACCCACTCCAAATTTCTCACAAAATTAAATTCGGAAAATTATACCCACATATTTAAGCTTGTTAAAAATCTAATTTTTACCATCCAAATAGATTTGGTTTGTTGAACTAATATTTGAGTCACAATTAATAATTCGAAAATTAACTTAAAAACTTGAACAATCCTTTTTTAAAATTAAATGGTAATTTTGAGAACCTATTAGAGTTCGATGTTGAATCATAACCTATTATTTTTGAGCTAATTGATTGTAAATTAAAATATGGTCTATAAAATAAAAAATTGGGATTATTGTTATGTGAAATTATCCCTAGATTTATCGCTAATCGCTACTAAAAGCAAAGGCTTGATTAGCAAACGCCCCCAACTCCGGAACTTAATATTACGATGAGAAACTACCGCTTATGTAGGTCCATAAGCAAATAAGCCAACTATTAATTAATTCATAAAATGTTATCAGTATTAGTCAATTAGCTATTTATAGCGAAAACAATGTCAAATATTTGCTTTCTTCTGAGCGAGTATTGTTGGAATACATTGGGTACATCGTAAGAAGTTTGAATCTCAATTTTTGAATGATTTAGTGGAGTTTTGAGATGGGTTGCTTTGAAAATTCAAAGTAAAAGATGTACATGAAAAAGATGACATGTGTATCACATATGTATCATGCGTATCATATGTATATTTCATATAGACTTGTATGTGAGATACATGGGTGATAAATATTTGATACATGTATCGTAGACAGTACCAGATACACTTTGCGATATGTTTGGCTCAAAAGTTATCAATATACTTTGTAATCTTAAAAACAATCAAAAATAAATGAGGTTAAATCGTAATCAGATATAATAAAACCTAGAGATAGAAAAGATGAAATGATTATAGTAGATCTGATAGTATGAACTCGAGAATAAGTGTTCGTTAGATGTAGAGATAGAGAGAGTAGGAGAAATTCAGAAAGTTGTATTATTCAACAATAATAATGATGCCCATTTACAATGTAAATGTTTCCTTTATATAGCAAGAGGTTTTCCTCGAAATAATCATAAAGGGTACAAAAGTGGATACAAAAGTAGTCAATGTCTCCCTAGCGAGGATGCTGAGTTTAAACGACATCGCCTTTGCCCCTACACCTAAGTCGTACCCTTGCTTTAGTTGGCGTATGCTCGACGGGCATACCCATTAGTGTAAAGACGTTAATGGTCAAATTTGACCGTATATAATTAGTCCCTCCGCTCGTTGGAGGCGCATTCGGTAGGCATCTTCAATGGACGGAAATGCAAACCTCGTCTATGGAGAATTTGACCTCGACCCAGGGGCAGTAACGTGAATGAGATGAAACATATGACATTGCCGAGCTGGTGACGCGTGGCTCCCTTTTCGAAATGACATCATCGCCCGCATGTGTCATTACTATACTTACTTTCGAGGCGATTCAGAGGATGATGTGATGATCTGGTTTCCCGCCCCGTTTTGAAGCATGCCTTTTTGATTTCTGCGCATCCTAACCCAATAAATAGGGGGAAGGTTCATTATGTTTCATCTTTCGAACCTTTGGAAAACCTTTTCTGGCTTCCTTATTTGCCTTTCTTTCTAGCAACCGTTATTTCGTGTGAGACTCTTTCACTTCTTTTAAGCCACACTTTTCGTCGTTGGTGCTTTATTTCTTACATAGGATAACATGGTAAAACATCGTTAGAGCAGTAAAAAGACCAAAGATAATGCCCCATCTAGGGTTCCACCCTCCTCTGGCGGCGAGGAGGAAGAAGCAGGAAAAACTCTTGTCCCCCTTACTGTAGACAACATCCTCCCAAATGAGATGCATATTCGAAGGGATTTTCAAACTAAAAGTCCAGCCCTTCTCTGGGAGCATAGTGATTTATTGCAATCCCATCTAGACAATCTTCGAGCGATGCACCATATTCCAGACTATATGGAAATGGCTCTAGATGGGATGGACTATGCCAATGTGCATAGGCCTGGGTGCTGCATATTTTACAAGTACCCGTTTTTGATCGGTTATAGTCTTCCGATTTACCCTCTGGCGGAGGAGCTTTACCGCTTTTTAAATGTGTGTCCGGCTCAGCTTACTCCTTACACCTTGAAGGTGTGCATGATTCTGACCACGTACGCGGCCAAGGCTGTGTGCGGAAACTCAGTTCATCACCTTTTACAGTTATTCAGCCCTGGTTACCTGAGGGGTACCATGCTGCAGTTGAAAAGTCGTGGTACGAATGGCTTGGTTGTTAAATCTGATGACAAGACCAACCACCGCTTTTGGCGTAGGTACTTCTACATCAGGACGGAACACCTGGTGTCTAACCCTGAAGGGTTCCCGAAAAGATGGAACCCATAGCGTAAATACCTTTATTTGTGGAATTAGTGACTACTTGCGACCTTGACCATTCGGCCACTGTGATTTCTTTTTTTTTTCTTTTTTTTTTGTAGCGAGGGCTTCTCCTCTCCAGTTCATTGACAAGTATTAAATCGTGGGTGGAAATAATGATACCTTATGCGAAGGAATGCCGTACCTGGCCGCATTTCGTGAACGATACAGCTCGTCTGGTAGTTCTTCGACTTTGGTTTGGAAGTTCCCTTAGGTTTTGTTGCCTGACTTACTCGTGTTGGCATGTCGGAACGCCCTCAAGAAGAAGAAAACCGTCGTTACCTCGCATAGGGCGGGGACTGACTACCCTGCGGCTCGTTCAGTGATGGTGCTCCCGCGGTTCCTCAGCATTTTGTAACTGCCGAACTTCAACTCTAGAGCTGAAGTTTTTGTGTTGTAACCGGGAGCTGAAATTTTTATGTTGTAACCGAGAAACTTCAGTTCTAGAGCTGAAGTTTTTGTGTGAGCTTAAGTTTTTGTATTGTAATTGAGAATCTTCGGCTGTCCATCTTGTTTGTTACTGTGAAGCTAACAATTTCGATAAGAATATGCCTATTTATTGTGCAACCCATGCTATAATATAATATCTCTCATTTGCACTAGAGTTGCGAGCTTCCTTAGGAACAATTCCGCAGTTAAATTCTCTCATCTTGTTCGCTTATAACCAAATATATCTCTCATTTGCACTATAGTATAATATCCCAATACAAATAGTGATTGAAAATAAAGAAGCGCAAAACCAGACGATTGCCAAACTTAATACTAAAAATTAACAAAGGCAAAGCAAATTTATAGTTAACCTAAGAAACCGAAAGAAGATTTAAAGGACGTCATGAAACAAATTCAGAGAGATTTGAGAAGAACCTAACCAGGAGCACATGGCAGGATGGAGAAATAGAGGGAAGGTCATGTAGGTTCTTGCTTTTTTACAAAGTTTTTATCTTTGTAACCGGGAAGTTTTTGTCTTTGTAACTGAGGCACTTCAGCTCAAGAATTGAAGTTTTTGCCTTTAAAACTAGGAAACATTAACTCAAGAGTTAAAGTTTTTTTTTAACTCTTGAGTTAACGTTTCCTAGTTTTCAGAGCACTGTATAACAAATTGGCACTATTTGTTATATTTAATTTTTTCTTATGTTCTCACTAAAGTAAGCTATGAATCAGATGCTTTGCTTCAGCAGTTACTACTATATTGTATTTGGATTTTTGAATTTTTAGCCATAGAACAGAGTGTAACTATTATAATAGATAGTGTAATTCCTTTCATTAATGAATTACGCAAATGGATATGAACCAACCGTAGGAGTGTGTATTGTATTTTGCATAAGAAAGTCTTTTTTTTAACAAAGATTATAGATTGGACGATGAAACGAAGAAGAAAGAAAGAAAGAAAGAAGAAGAAGAAAATGAAGAAGAAAGGGAGTTGAAGTTATTTAAAAAGTGGGTATAAGTTAAACGTTTTTTTTAAAAATAGGTATAAATTAAACCGGTGCGACCAAATAGGGCGGCCCGTGCAATTTTTACAATTTTTTCTTATCTTTCTTGTATTCTATATATTTTTACTTTGGGTGTGTTCGATATATAGGAAAACATTTTCTAAAAAATATTTTTCAATTTTTCCATATTTGGTTGGCTTAAGTGTTTTGGAAAATATTTTCCTTGTCAATTCATTTTCATCCAATTGGAGGAAAATATTTCCTTATTAAAAAAAGGAAAAACATTTTCCAAAGCTCCTTCTCAATCTTCCTCATCTTCACCAACTCACCCCACCCCTCTTCAATTTTTTTATTTATTTATAAATTTCAGTTTTTTCATTGCCATCCACCCTACTACCCCTCCATCCTCCAACCCCCCTCCCCGCGCAATTTTTTTTTAACCTTAATTTTTTTTTCAATTTCAATTTTTTTTTATTTCAATCCAGAGTAAGTCAAGTACAGGGGATCTCCCGGGAAGCCGTCCCATAATTTAAAATTTTGTTTTACTGCCCCCTGCACCCGTCCATCCCAGAAAAAATATTAAAATATATTTTTCAATTTTTAATTTTATTATATCGATTTAAAGACTCAAAATTTTATAAGTTCCAAAATTATGAGTTTGGAAGTTTATATGTTTGGAAGTTTATGGGTTTAGAAATTATAAAGTTTACGGGTTCGAAAATATATGGTTTTTGCGTTAAAAAGTAAAGTATCATATTAGTTCCTTTAGATTATGTCATTTTTAGAGACTTCGGGAAGGGGAGAGGGAGGGGGAGGGGTGGGGGAGGTGGGAGAGGGAGGGGTGGGGGGAGGTGGGAGGGGATGGGCGAGGAGAGTTGCATAAAAAATATTTTCTACTCTCTAACCAAATAATAGAAAATATTTTCCTCTTACCAACCAAACAAGAGAAAATAAATAATAAAACCACTTATTTTCCATAAAAATATTTTATAGAAAAATATTTTTCATAGAAAACTTTTTCCTTCGTACCAACTACACCCTTTATATTAATATAACTTAGAATAATTATACAAAATACAAAAAAAATTAAAAACAACACTAAACCCGACCTGGCGCGACCCATCAATCCGTAACTCTTACTGTTCAATTTTTACCGGAATTAAACCCCTATGCCTTCACCCGTAACTGGCCAGGATCGCCCACCCGTTAAACACCCTTAAAAAAACACTGTTTCTACCTCCCTCCCTACTCTCTTTCTCGCTCTCTCGTATGTGACTGTGGATTCTCCGAGAAAGCAGCAATTTCTTCTCTTCCTTTAAAATTCTTAGGTATGTAACTATTCTGTCTCTTTGCTTTCTTCTCCTTTTGCTATTCCCCGTTTTCTCTCTTCCCGTTCTGCTCAATGTTTGAATCTCTTGCCGAGATTTTGTCTTGTTGATGGTGATTTTGATTGTTTATTTCTGAAATGAGAAGCCGTTAAATGCTATTTCTAGTGGGAATTTGGGAGAGATAGGGCTTTAAAGTCTTGAATTTTGATAGTTTATTGAATTTGTGCACACATTTTGTTTGAGAAAATGCTTGGCCGAGTTTAATTAAGTTGAGGCTGTCTTTGAGAAAATTACTTCTCCATGAATCATGATGTGTTGTTTTGGTTTTTATTGCACCACTGCCCGATCTCATGACTAATAAAAATGCAAATACTTTGCTAATTTAGCAACCAAATATTCAAGGTCAAATAGGAGATACGCAAGTTCAGAAATTGAAAGTTCTATCAATAGTTAATGGAATTACGGGAAAAAAGTATGTGACATCCTATGACGTGGAGGATAAGGGAATAGCATAGTCAAAGATTTGAAATCCATGGGAAAAAGAATTTATGCGAAGGAATTTAGTGGAAATATAATTTAAGTTTAAATTATCTCCAGATTAATGAGTTTGAATTAGGAACTGCATGTGCTATTTTGTATATCTATAATAACAGTTCTTTGTTTAATTTAGTCAAAACAAGTTTAGTTTTCAAACCAAATAATATAGTTATTAGCTATTGAAAAACATGCTCCAATCCAAGGCTAGAGATACAGCCAGCTATATAAGCATGATTATTGTCCTGTAACATACACAAGGCTAGAGATGGATATGGAACAGAGAGGGAGCACCTGTTTCCGTAGTTTTCCATAGGTGTACTTCCTTGCATCATGAGGCAACGCGGACTAGTCGGATTAATGTTTAACTTACACTAGTTGTCTAAAGAAGTAGAGAACTTCGAAGAATGAATATATGCTAAAATATATGCTGCTTTCAGTAAGCAGCCGTGTGCAAATGTTTGCTAAATTTGAGGTTTTTTCCTAGAAGATTTATTGCAACTAAAAGTAAGACATGAATCAGCTACCCCACACTTCAGCATGTTTTTTTCGTCCAACAGTGTGGTAGAGAATTCATCAAAAGCTAGTCCTATAAAAAATTTCAAAACACGAAAAGGAAATCTTTCCTTCGTTATAGCTTGTTATCAATTGTTTTATAATGTATCATATTGTGGATATAATATTTGAATAGACTGCATTTAATGTTGTGGTTTAATAATATTGATATATAATAACTGATAAATTTACTAACTATTGTATTAGATTTATCAATAATTACCAATTTTTTTGCCATAATTTATAACAAATTATGTCTTGCAAATATATTAAGCTATCAAATTCATGCAAGTCCTAATAAGATAGGTATTTTTCTCAAAATAAGAAAAAGTTTCCTCAAAAGATGAAAGAGAAAAACAAAAAAGAGAATAGACCAATTGATTTCCATTGTCCCAAGTAAATAAGTATTGTTTAGTGAAATATATTTCGCCAACGAATATAGAGTAAAAATATAGGTTGCTACAAATAATCGCTCCCAACAGCCGCCGAATCTCTTGAAATCCTGATTCCAATATCGATGTTTCTCAGGGTCACACTCTCACCGGAAATCCTTACCGGCAAAACCCAACTTGAACTCCACAAAGCAGCCGGTGACCTCAAAGCTTCTCCTTCGTCCCTCTGCACTCTGTATGCCAGAAAAGCTCTCCCCTCACCTCTCTCTAATGACATATAGATTCTAATTATTAAAGCATCTTAATACTTCATGATTTCCTATTTTTTTATGCAAGTTAGTTGGAAATTAAGAATAACATTTAATTGAGCTCAATGACGAGTATCACAAATTATGACTTATTTATTTATTTGCATATCTGCATAACTGTATCAAACGAATGCGGAAGTGCGTGTGATTGTATTAGAGAATACAATTGGTGGAGATTAAACTTCTGTTTCTAATTTCTTCCCCTTACACGCTGACATTACTTCCAAAGTTATTTTGCCAGAGTTGTTTTGTGCATATAAACTTGATGAATTAGTTTGTGGAAAGTTGAGGACACTCATAATTGCTATTGCTATTTCAGAGATCAATGGACGACTCAATGAAACAATTGCAAGAAAAGCTTATTGAGGTTGAAATAGAAGCTGAAAATCTTTTATTAGCTCGGCAACAGGTACTTGAAATGCCCTCTAGGTTGAAGCAAAATAGTTTCTGTTCAAATGTATAAATAAACTATGTGTAATGTATTGCAGTTAATTGAAATTGATAGAGTGAGGAATGGGAATAGGGAAGCATTAACTGCACTAAGAAGGAGGGCCAAGACGACAAAAACTAGCGTTCCTACACCGTTTGAGTCACTAATGAGGGATGTTGAATCAAGACCACTGGTGAAAGAGGTTTGTCCAACCTGTGGTAATCACGATTCAAAGGAGAAGACTTGGGTCATGTTCCCGGGAGCTGATGTATTTGCTAATATCCCTTTTCATGCTGCTCATACCATTCTGGAGAAAGGTTTCTTTCCTACCACATTTATGTTGTGTATATTTATTAGAAAGTCTGCACTTACATATAAACTTTATACGAGTATAATTCATCTGCTTTATCTGAGAGATTGAGTTATACATGAATGCATGAGGACGAAGCTTCTATATATGAAAACATGTGCTGTTTCAGGAGCTGCATTTTCAGACATAAAGGTAGGGCGTATACTTGCAATGAGATGGAGTTTATACTGTAGAGGATTTTATCTTGTTTCTAGGATTTCTTATTTTTTGTCTATCGTTTTGTTTCATATTGCCTTAAACACCCTCATTTCATATAAATGAATGTTCTTAACTTGCGTCTACTTAGTTGCCTAACAATGTTTTCTGCTCTTTTTTCATATAGTAAGTAAATAATTTTCTAGACAGACATCCCAGGAGGCAACCTATGTTACTACCAGTATACCTTGCCCACTTTCTGACATTCCTTCGGGCCCCATATTTTTGTGCAGTCATGCTCATGTGATACTTAACAAATTTAGCGTCGATTGCCAGCTGTTTAATTTTTTTTACCTTGCTCTTTCATATGAGTAGATTTCTGGTCCTTATCAAAGCCAACCCCATCATGACTTGTCACATTAGGGTGGTCTTATTGAGTGTAGGAAGGATTTTATGCAAGTCGCAGCACTAGAATGGCCATTAACTTTAACTTATTTCTCCCTTTACTCTTCTCTCTTTCATAATTCATTTCCTTATTCTTGCAGAGGTTCTAGTGTTTACTTTGTTCTTCTACTCTGTTTCAATATTTGAAATGTGAATCGGTCCAAATAGTTAGTTACTTGATGCAGATCAAACTCTACTTGATTACGAAGCGAAGAAACTCCAGAGCTTTGTAAAGGAGAAGTCTTTATGGATATCGGATCAAGGAGTTCTTGCAGATAGTATTAATCCAGATGTCCTCAGATCTATGGTGACTTTAACTGACAGACCAAAGTAAGCTTTGGTGGTTGCATTGCCCTTTTAATCTGTCTTCCTCTGGATGTTTTATGCCTTGATGTATATAGTTTTTCTTTTGACCATTCAGGACCGAGCAGAATGAGTAATCAACAAGTGTAATAAATATTGCATATGAAGGTAAACCTTTGTACTCCTACCTCTTGCACATCTGTGCATTGGTACTTAGAACACCAGCATCTCCATATTAAAATAAACACTTGTAGCATTTGCATCCATCAAGAAACACATTGTAGTTTGAAGGTGGTGAAATCATCTTTCTTTGTTTATTAATCAGTAACTCGCAGCATATAGCAAGAGAGACTCTTCAGGTGCTTTCAGCAATTGAAGACCTAATCTAAAACTGTGAGCAGCAATATTCTTAACGGTAGTGTTAGCAGTGTAGCTAGCTGGAGAAATTTTTAGTGGAGTTTAGTCAGTTTGTTTATCTTCCTGCCGTGGAATTGACTTGTAAATCTGAGGTGTATGCCCTTCATGCCATGAGACTTGTTTGTTAACATGCTATTAGCAACACTCTGAAATATGTTGTTAGAAACAAAAAATCAACCAATATTCACACTTTTGTATCATCACATTATGTAGTGTTATGACACTGTATTTGTAAAATAATTCTGGAAATATAAATAAATACGAACAAGAATATGCATAAATAGAAATGAAGCAACCAATTCGAGCCCACTGAATTCTAAGGAATTTAATCCCCTCCTAGTACCCAATGTTATGGCTTATTTCCTCCAAGGATAGAACGAATTATACACTCGTGTAGTGGTACTTCAAACCCCAGTATTTCAGCGAACACAAAGTTCGATAGCAAATTACACTTACTTTTTGCTTTGTTTGATGCTAAAAGTATGCAGAAGAAAGGAGGAGAAACTCAGAAATTCGTAGTAAAATTCTAAGCAGAATAGTGTTGTATTTATAGCCAAAAGTTGGAATGAAATCTGAAGAGTCTCTTCAGAATGGTTGTTTATGCAAAACTGCCATTGGCATAAATGACCATTTACTCAATAATAAATAGGGAAAATAAAGAGAAAAAATTAATGGTAGTTAAGTTTCTATTACAAAAACAGAAAAACTAAAATTTGGATTTAATATTAATATTTATTTAATATTAATATTATGTTATTAAAATAAATATTTAATAACATTTCTGTTAATATTTTACTATTAACAAATAAATTTGGTTCAAAAGTTAATCAATCGATCGATCATTTGACCAAATCCAAATCCGAATCCGAAGCCGAAGCCGAACCGAGCGAGTGACGACAACGATGGCGCGAGGCTTGCTTTCTTCTCAACTCTTTAAGAGCTAGAAGAAGAGCAATTGCTTATATTCCCATAAAAAACCTCTTCCTCTTCCAATATAGGACAATGCCATTTACCAAGGAGGGGAACTTGAAATTTCACCCAAAATTTCATTTCCCTCCATTTTCCATTCACCCTCTTTTAAATATTTAATATATTAATTAAATATTTCCCCATCAATCCCCCACATGAAGGGGGAATGGCTATATCACGGAAGTATGCATGAAAAACAGTGTGATTCGTAAGTATGGATTAATTGCATTCGGATAAGTAGGTTTCCCTTTGAACTTTCCGTAATGAACTTATGTCGGATACTCGCTCAATCAGTAGATTTGATATCTTTGAACCGTCGAACTTTGGTGTATACCTAGACAACCACAAGTCACACAACCAACCCTTAACCGTCTTTGGTTCTCATTGTTGTGTTCGTTTCGGCCATGAACACCGCCTGGTTTCATAAGTGCGTAGAGAACTGGCCTTACAGAATTCTCCTTGAAGCGGCTAACACTTCACACTTACATAGGTGATTCCTAAACGTGTCATCCCATAGATACACTATTTGATATACCCCGTATCAAATTTAGAAATCATTAAAAAGCCTTAATGCTTTATCCTTGGTATTGAACATTGTCTTATAAGAGAATGGACCAAAAGTTTATTTGACAATGTTGAACCGTCATAAATGACTTTGTTTGATCTCCTTGAACCTAGATCTTGGGATCCCCAGTCTTCTAGGTAGAGTTACCGCCACAGTGACTTGTTCTCGGCCACAGTCTCATTCCCCTTGACGATTTCTCAACTACATCTCTAGTTAGGCCTTTTGTAAGTGGATCCGCCACATTATCACTTGACTTTACATAGTCAATCGTGATAATTCCTCTAGCGAGTAATTGTCTAACGGTTTTATGTCTTCGTCGTATATGACGAGATTTACCATTATACATAACGCCCCAGCCCTTCCAATTGCCACTTGACTATCAAAATGTATGCATATTGGTGCCAAAGGTTTGACCAAAATGGAATATCTTCCAAGAAATTCCGGTGCTATTCAGCTTCTTCACCGGCTTTATCCAAAGATATGAACTCAGCCTCCATTGTAGAGCGGGCAATACAAGTTTGTTTGGACGACTTCTAAGATACCGCTCCTCCACCAATAGTGAATACATATCCACTTGTGGACTTGGAATCAGTTGATCCGGTGATCCAATTTGCATCACAATATCCCTCAATGACCGCATGATATTTATTGTAGTGCAAAGCAAAGTCCTGGGTATGTACTAAGTACCCCAAAACTCGTTTCATGGCCATCCAATGAGATTGACCTGGATTGCTCGTATATCGACTCAATTTACTTATAGCACAAGCTATATCTGGTCGTGTACAGTTCATGATGTACATTAAGCAACCCAACACACGAGCATAATCCAATTGTGATATGCTTTGGCCTTTGTTTTTTGCTAATGCAAGATTCACGTCAATTGGAGTCTTTACAACTTTAAAGCCCAGGTGCTTGAATTTTTCAAGTACTGTCTTGATATAATGAGATTGTGACAATGCCAGACCTTGAGAAGTCTTATGGATCTTAATTCCTAGAATTAAATCAGCAACTCCCAAGTCTTTCATATCAAACTTGCTAGTTACCATACGCTTAGTAGCATTTATATTGGCAATGTCATTACTCATTATGAGCATATCATCCACATATAGGCAAACAATGACTATGTGATTTGGAACATTTTTAATGTACACGCATTTATCACATTCATTTATCTTAAACCCATTTGACAACATTGTTTAGTCAAATTTCACATGCCATTGTTTGGGTGCTTGTTTTAATCCGTAAAGGGACTTAACAAGTCTACAGACCTTCTTTTCTTTACCTGGAACCACAAACCCTTCTGGTTGTTCCATGCATATTTCTTCCTCCAACTCTCCATTTAAGAAGGCCGTCTTAACATCCATTTGATGAATTTCAAGACCATAAACCGCAGCTAACGCTACTAACGTTCGTATGGACGTAATTCTTGTAACTTGAGAGTATGTATCAAAATAATCAAGAACTTCTCGTTGTCTATACCCTTTGACCACAAGTCTTGCCTTATATTTGTCAATAGTGCCATCATCTTTAATTTTCCTCTTAAAGATCCATTTAGAACCCAACGATTTGTTTCCAGGAGGAAGATCAACCAATTCCCATGTATGATTGTTCAATATAGATTCTATTTCACTATTGACTACCTCTTTCCATAACAATGATTCCGAAGAAGACATAGCTTCTTTAAATGTTTGAGGCTCATTTTCCAATAAGAAAGTCACAAAATCTGGTCCAAATAAAGTAGACATTCTTTGACGTTTACTACGCCTTGGATCTTCCTGGTTAAGTGTACTTTCTTTTGCTTCTTCCCGAGGTCGTTTAGATCCTTCACTAATCGACTCACATTTCTTTTTGTACGGATATATATTTTCAAAGAACTCAGCATTATCTGATTCTATAACCGTATTATTATGAATGTCGGGATTTTCTGATTTATGAACCAGAAATCGATATGCTTTACTATTAGTCGCATATCCTATGAAAACACAATCAACGGTTTTCGGTCCTATTTTTACCCTTTTGGGTTTAGGAACTTGCACTTTTGCCAAACACCCCCACACTTTAAAATAATTCAAGTTGGGTTTCCTTCCTTTCCATTTTTCATATGGAATGGATTGTGTTTTGCTATGGGGTACTCGATTTAGTATTCGGCTAGCCGTAAGTACGGCTTCCCCCGATAAGTTCTGTGGCAAATCAGAACTTATCAATAATGCATTCATCATCTCTTTTAATGAACGATTCTTTCTTTCTGCAATCCCATTGGATTGGGGAGTGTAAGAAGTCGTTGTTTGATGAATAATTTCATATTCTAAACATATTTGTTCAAAAGGAGATTCATATTCACCACCCATATAACTTCTTATCATTTTGATTTTCTTGTTAAGTTATGTTTCAACTTTATTTTTGTTTTGCTTGAATGCGTCTATTGCTTCATCTTTACTATTAAGTAAGTAAACATAGCAATATCGAGTACTATCGTCAATAAAAGTTATGAAATACTTCTTTCCATTACGAGATGGTATTGACTTCATGTCACAAATATCTGTGTGAATTAAGTCTAAAGGATTTGAATTCTTTTCAACCGACTTATAAGGATGTTTAACATACTTAGATTCCACACATACTTAACATTTTGATTTGTCACATTCATATTTAGGCAATACTTCCAAATTAATCATTTTCCGTAAGCTTGTATAATTGACATGACCCAAACGTATATGCCATAATTCATTTGACTCAAGTAAGCAAGACGAAGCTGAAATTTTATTATTATTCTCAACAACCATTACATTCAACTTGAAAAGGCCCTCAGTGAGGTAACCTTTTCCTACAAACATTTTGTTCTTACTTATTATAACCTTATCGGAAACAAAAACACATTTAAAACTATTTTTAACAAGAAGTTCAGTAGAGACCAAATTCTTCCTAATCCCGGGAACATGAAGGACGTTGTTCAAAGTCACCACTTTGCCGGAAGTCATTTTGAGAAATATCTTCCCACATCCTTCAATATTGGCCTTAGAAGCATTTCCCATAGAAATCGTCTCGTCGGGTCCACTAGGAGCATAAGTAGCAAACGCTTCTCTAACAGCACAAATATGGCGAGTGGCTCCAGAATCAATGCACCACTCTTTAGGATTGCATACCAAGTTGCATTCGGAAAGCATGACACATAAGTCATCAACATCATCATGCTTTTCAACCATGTTTGTTTGACCCTTATTCTTGTCTTTCTTCGGAGCACGACACTCCGTAAATTTGTGTCCGGGTTTTCCACAGTTGTAGCAGTTTCCACTGAACCGCTTCTTGCTTGGGTTGTATTTTGGTCCAGAAGCCTTCTTCCTCTTTTTGTTCTCTTCAACAATATTTGCTCCCATTATTGTTGAGTTTCCACGGCCTCTCTTTTCAGCAGCTTTATTGTCCTCTTCGATTCTCAACCGAACAATGAGATCTTCAATGGACATCTCCTTGCGTTTGTGTTTCAAGTAGTTTTTGAAGTCCTTCCACAAAGGAGGCAACTTCTCAATCATTGCTGCTACTTGGAATGCTTCATTGATAACAAGACTTTCAATGAAATTTTCATTAGTAAAAATACTAAGGTTACTACTTTCAACATCAATATTAATTTGATTTATACCTTCAGCAAGGAGATCGTGAATAATCACTTGCAATTCCTGGACTTGGGTGATAACAGACTTGCTATCTATCATTTTGTAGTCCAAAAACTTTAAAGCAACAAACTTTTTCAACCCGACATTTTCAGTTTTGTATTTCTTTTCAAGCGCAGTCCACAGTTCCTTTAACGTTTTTACGCCACTGTAGACGTTATACAAAGGCATCTTTCAGCCCGCTTAGAATATAATTCTTGCATAAAAAATCTGAATGCTTCCACGTCTCAACGACGAGAAATCGTTCAGTTTCTGGAGTTTCGTCGGACAACACAGGAACATCGTCCTTGATGAACTCCTGGAGACTTAGAGTAGTCAAATAGAAGAATATCTTTTGTTGCCATCGCTTGAAATCAATCCCGAAAATTTTCCTGTTTTTTCCGCCGGTGCCAATGCTACCGGAGTTGTTCGGCTTGTTGACGCATTAGCAGTCACCACTGGAACAACTTGGTTCTCATTCCCATTAGTCATTTTTGTAAAAGAATGACACAAATATTAAAATCACATAGATTTTAATAGAGTACAAAATCACAAAGGTTTTACTCTTCTAGAAATAGTAAAACAAATACAGAAATATATTAAATTCCTTAAGTTTGTTATTACAATGTATTTGTAAAATAATTCTGAAATATAAATAAATACAAACAAGAATATGCATAAACAAAAATGAAGAAACCAATTCGAGCCTACTGAATTCACAGTGTTTCCTTAAGGAATTTAATCCCCTCCTAGTACCCAAGGTTATGAATTATTTCCTCCCAGGATAGAACGAATTACACATTGGTGTAGTGGTACTTCAAACCCAGTGTTTCAGCGAACACAAAGTTCGGTAGCAAATCACACTTACTTTTTGCTTTGTTTGATGCTAAAAGTTTGCAGAAGAAAGGAGGAGAAACTCAGAAAATTTGTAGTAAAATTATGAGCATAATAGTGTTGTATTTATAGCCAAAAGTTGGGCTGAAATCGGAAGTCTCTTCAAAATGACTGTTTCTGCAAAACTGCCACAGCATAAATGCCATTGTATAAATGGCCATTTACTCAATAATAAATAGGGAAAATAAAGAGGATATTTATTTAATATTTTGTTATTAAAATAAATATTTAATAACATTTCTGTTAATATTTTACTATTAACAAATAAATTTGATCCAAAAGTTAATCAATTGATCATTTGACCGAAGCCGAAGCCGAGCCGAGCGACGACGACGACGGCGCGAGGCTTGCTTTCTTCTCAATTCTTTATGAGCTAGAAGAAGAGCAATTGCTTATATACCCATAAAAAACCCCTTCCTCTTCCAATATGGGACAATGTCCATTTACCAAGGAGTGGAACTTGAAATTTTACTCAAAATTTCATTTTCCTCCATTTCCCATTCACCTTCTTTTAAATATTTAGTATATTAATTAAATATTTTCCCAACATGTAGCGCATTTGCTTCTGGTTCTGCTTTAGAGAAGGGAAAAAACATAAGTTATTGCAGACTTGCTTCACACTTGGGTGAAATTATCAATGTCAACGTGGTGCTAACCGTTGTCAAGATTGTACGGTTCACTTAGGGAAAATGAGCAGAATTTGATTAGCGCCTCTTTTTTCCTCTACAGCTCAAAATCGTGTATAAGTTACCTGAAAGATACAAACTATATTATCTCAGTTTCGTTAATACAAAACTGTTGGATGATAAATGGTACATAGATTTATTTGGAGTTTGTGCATGCGACTTTGCTGCTCTTCTCGCTAGTGCATCCGTAAGATCAATTGGCCGTTTCTATTTCTCAACTTTGGCAGAGAATAGGGATTAGATATAGAAATATGGTATCTAAGATCCTCTTTTTGTGATAATTGTACCATGATTTTTTCTAGATTATATGCTTTTGGATAAGTCTATATTTTGGAGGACTTTGGTCTGATAGTGTTGTGCTGGAACTTCTCTCTGTTAAATAATATTCTGATCCCTCCCCCCTCTATTGGAAAAGGGAGAATGATTTGGTTCAAGAATTAATCTTCACATGTGAATGCTACGATCATTAGTGAAAATGGACAACTGTGTCCTGATATTTGAGGGGACCTACTAAATTACCTCTGAGGAAATAAATTATTTTCTGAATCCAATGAAGGGAGAATTATTTGGTAATAATTGCTATTATAATCGCATTTTCACAGTAACCTTTGAAATATGATGTTCACGTTCGAACAAAAATAGTTGGACAAAGGAAGGTGCAGCATTAATGACATCATTCTTGGCAGGGTATAGATGGACCTCGTTGGTTCGGAACCAAACCAATTGTATCGGTTTGGAATTGTCTGATTTTGTTGGATTTTTCGGGTTTTTTGTTACTTAAATAGTATTTCAATCTTAGTTTGTTAAATATTTGATAAGTAAATATCTATTTAGTCAAAATATAAAAAATTGTCAAACATATTATCGATTAAAATATTCTTATGAGAGAACTCTATTATTAACACATAATAATTATTTTTCTAGTCTCCTAACAATAATTTTTTGTTGATATACACTTACAGGTTAACCGAATTTAGTAATAAAATATAAAAATCAATATAATACCTAAATATTAGTAACTACTTCACATTCGAAAAAAGATATAAGAATTTAATAGATCATAGCATTGTAAGAAAATTACCGTATTTTTTAGAATTTCTAGTGTGGCCCACATATATGGTAATAAATTATTTACCTTCTCTCCCAAAGGAAATAATATATCAGATAATATTCTGTAGTTATGCATATATGGTAGTTTCTTTGATGGAAAGAAATTACCATATATTAGTAGTCCCTAGGGTAATTATAATTTATGGAGAAGTCCCTAGGGCTAAAGTATTTGCCTAAGAGTCCCTAGCCTACCTATAAATACGCATGTGACTCCATCAGTCTGGCATCGAATGATAGGCTTAGGCTAGAAGGCTCTAGGTTTTCTGTCAAAGTTTTACGAGGCGATTCCACAACACTTGAACAATCATGGCTGAAGGTACGTTCCTTGTTTAATTTCCGCTCCGCTGGCTCTATGTATGTATTCGAATTTCAACATGTGGTATCAGAGCTTGCCTTTAGATGTGTTGTTTGGTGTTCCAAAATATTTGTTGACGCAATTTTTACTCCTGTATCGAAAGAATATTTGGAACCTTTGGTGTTAATCTCATAGCAGAGCACATCAATTGGTATAAGACTCGCTTGGTTTGCTTTTTCTTAGAATTAATTAATTTTTTTTGGTCTTTGAATTAACTTGGTCAGTGACATCGAACATCGTGTCTGTGTGTAATCTTTTATGACCATCACTGTACTGTGTTACCCCTACAATTTGTTTCCCAGCTAGTACTAATCTCATCTATGTAATACCTTTGTTTCTTCAAATAAATATTTGGAAGTATATCTGTGGTGACTGTTTTGTTATGCCAGATAAGTATAATTATAATAAATATTTTATTAATTTTATTTTGAGATAAAGATGCACATGGACATTGTCTTTTGCCTACAGTGCCCTTTCAATTACATTGGTTGACTAAAATAACGTCCATGAGGACTTAATCAGTATGGTTGACAGATTAGCCGCCACTATTATTCGTGAGCAATTTGCCTTAGTTTAAGTTTCAGTTTCAACCTTGTTTTGAATTAAAGTTGAATTTTTATTAGATGTGTTTGTTGTTTCACCAAATACAATTGGATTAAATATCAGGAAACTACTCTACTATGTTTAGAGTTGCGGTTTTGAAATAATGTTCACCATGTTACAATTATTTGACTTATAATATTTGGATTAGTTATAAGAATTAACCTTTGGGGTAATAATAGCATTCTGCTTATATTTAGAGTCAATCAACATTTTTCTTAAGTTGGTAATTAAGGTTAATTATTTTAAGATGTTATTTTGAGTGTTCTTTCATGTGATGTACTTAGGAGTAGCCACAACATCTTGAGTACTTGATATGAAAGAAATCAAGTTGTTTAATCACATATAGTTTTGTGATTATAATTATAATGACATCTACTTAGTCCAACTATCTCATTAGAATAGTAACCCGGCCCTACAAGGAGGTAACTATACTGGTGAAATTAATTGGAATGAGATAGTAAACCTTTAAGTTGAAAATTATCTTATGCCCACAGGTACGGATAAATTTCTATGTGTTTTGATTTACTAGTCTAATAAAGTTAGTAAATTCTATGCATGGGTTGCAACCTCTGCCCACAGGAAGGTCTAGAATTTACTATGAATCGGTATTTTACGCGATTCACTTTTGATGGACTGTACTTCAAAGCTTATGTATGTTTATCCTTGTTTTGCAATCTTTACCGCTTTTTCTACCGCTATTTTTAATGAGAATGCTCGAATTCCAATGCTTTCTGGTGACAATTATGTTGAATGGATGGAGAAAGTCCATCTCACTTTAGGGTGCTCATATCTGGACCTGACACTTCGTGTGGATGAACCACCTTTCCCCACGGAATCAAGTACGCCAGTTGCTAGGGCTAGTTATGAGCGGTGGGAGCTATCAAATCGCTTAAGTTTAATGCTCATAAAAGCTCACATAAGCCAAAGCATTCGGGGTTCTATCCCTAATAGCGATAAGGTCAAAGCTTACATGAAGGCAATTGATGAACAATTCGTAAGCTCTGACAAGGCATTGGCCAGCACCCTTATGAAGAGGCTCTCAAGTATGACTTTCGACAGAAGTCGTACAGTGCGTGAGCACATTATAGAGATGGGAGACATTGCTGCTAAACTCAAGTCTCTTGAGGTTGATATGTCTGAACCATTTCTTGTGCATTTCATTCTCAACTCACTTCCTGCGGAATATGGTCCGTTTAAGATTTCTTACAATACACATAAGGATAAATGGTCAATCAATGAACTTTTGACCATGTGTGTTCAAGAAGAAGAGATGTTGAAGCATGAGACACCTGAAAGTGTTAATATGGTGACTCATGATAAGAGAAATGCAAAGAAGGGCAAAAGTGTTCCCATGAAGAAGAAAAGCACATTTGACAGAGATGCTTGTCGTTTCTGTAAGAAGAAGGGACACTGGAAGAAAGATTGCCTGAAATATAAGAAATGGCTTGAAAATAAAGATAATTTTATCTTTGTATGTTATGAATCTTATTTTACTGAAGTTTCTGATAATACATGGTGGATTGATTCTGGTGCTACAATTCACATTGCCAAAATCATGCAGGGCTTTCTAACTCAGAGGAAGCTGATAGGAAGTGAACAATACGTCTATTCTGGCAATAGGACGCATTCACATGTGGAAGGCGTGGGGACTTATAGGCTCATTTTGAAGGATGATTTTCACTTAGATTTAAAAAATACTTTTTATGTTCCAGAATATTCTAGAAATTTAATTTCTCTTTCAAGACTATCGATTAATGGACACGATTTGAATTTTCATTATCCTTCTGTGAAACTTTTGAAAGATAATAAAGTTATTGCTTTTGGAAATTTGAATGGAAATTTATATAAACTTGAGCTAGACGCCACATTTGAATGCAATGTTTTAACTTTGCATGATAAAGAAATTGGCACTAAGCGGTGTATTATCAATGAGAACTCATCTAGTCTTTGGAACAAGAGATTGGGACACATCTCTATTGATAGAGTCAAAAGGTTAGTTAATGATGGAGTTCTAAAAACTCTTGATTTTTCTGACTTTGGGACTTGTGTGGACTGCATAAAGGGTAAGCAGACCAATAAATCAACTAAAGGTTCCAAAAGGAGTTCTCAATTACTTGAGATCATACATACATGCATATGTGGACCTTTTCCTACCCCTTGCTTGAATGGTGAGAGATATTTCATCTCGTTTATTGATGACCATTCAAGATATATGTATCTCTATTTCCTATTTAATAAATTAGAAGCACTTGATGCTTTTAAAGTCTACAAAACAGAAGTAAAGAAACAAACCGATGCTCAGATCAAAATTGTAAGATCTGATAGGGGTGGAGAATATTATGGTAGGTACACAGATAAGGGACAAGTTAAGGGTCCATTTGTTGAGTTCCTTGAAAGTGAAGGTATAATTGCTCAACCATGCCAGGAACACCACAACAAAATGGCGTTGCGAAAAGAAGGAACCGGACACTAATGGACATGGTAAGAAGCATGATTAGCAGATCAAGTTTACCTTTATCCTTGTGAAGTGAAGCCTTAAAAACCGCTGTGTATATTTTGAATAGGGTTCCATCCAAGGCTGTCCCCAAGACACCTTTTGAGTTATGGAAAGGATGGAAACCTAGTTTAAATCATTTACACGTTTGGGATGTCCAACTGAAGTAAGGGTTTATAACCCACAACCAAAAAAGTTGGATGAAAGAACAATAAACGGTTATTTTTTAGGCTATGTGGTTAACTCCAAGGGATTTAGGTTTTATTGTCCTTCTCATTCTCCTAAAATTGTTGAAGTTGGAAACGCTAAATTTCTTGAGGATCATGAAGAAAGTGGGAGTGGTTTGACTCAAAGGATGGAATTGGAAGAGATAAGGGAACCACCCGTGGTACCTTTATATATTGGGAACTTGAATGTTTCTCAGAGAAATTCTCATGAATTATCTCAACAACAACAAGTTCAAGAGCCACCACCACTTGAGGAGCCACAGCAAGATCAACCCACTTTACCTGAACCCGCTGAAGAAGTGTCAGAACCAGTGGGAGTGAGAAAATCCTCAAGAATTAGAAAATCAGCAATTTCTAGTGACTATATTGTGTATCTCCAAGAGTCTGATTTTGATATTGGACTAAAAGATGATCCATGATCGTTTTCACAAGCCATGAGTGGAGAAAATTCCACACTTTGGTATGATGCCATGAAAGAGGAATTAGAATCTATGGCTAAAAATAAAGTCTGGGATCTCGTCGAATTACTAAAGGGATCCTCTACCATAGGTTCCAAGTGGGTCTTTAAAACTAAAAGAGACTAATCGAGTAATATCGAACTATATAAAGCCAGACTTGTAGCCAAGGGTTTTACTCAAAGGGAAGGCATTGATTACCATGAAACTTTCTCTCCAGTATCAAAGAAGGATTCATTGAGAATAATCATGGCTTTAGTAGCTCATTTTGATTTAGAGTTACATCAAATGGATGCGAAAACAACTTTTCTGAATGGAGATCTAGAAGAGGAGGTATACATGTGTCAACCTGAAGGATTTTATAATAAGGACAAAAGTCACATTGTTTGCAAGTTAAATAAATCCATTTATGGGCTAAAACAGGCTTCCCGCCAATGGTATATTAAATTCCATAATGTTGTTTCTTCATTTGGATTTACGGAGAACATCATTGATCAATGTATATATCTTAAGATAAGTGGGAGCAAATATATTTTTCTAGTCCTATATGTGGATGATATTTTGCTTGCAAGTAGTAATTTGGGATTGTTGCACGAGACTAAATAGTTCCTTATCCAGAATTTTGAGATGAAGGATATGGGTGAAGCCTCCTATGTCATTGGCATAGAGATTCACAGAGACAGATCCCAAAGATTACTTGGACTGTCTCAGAAGGCCTACATTGAAAGAATTCTGGAAAGATTCGGGATGAAGAATTGTTCACCTATAACAACACCCATAATTAAAGGTGACAAATTCTCATTGAATCAATGTCCACAAAATGCATTGGAAAAGGACCAAATGAAAGACATTCCTTATGCTTCGCTTGTTGGGAGCCTTATGTATGCACATGTCTGTACTAGACCTGATGTTTCTTTTGTGGTAGGAATGCTTGGCAGATATCAAAGTAACCCTGGTCTTGACCATTGGAAAGCTGGTAAAAGGGTCTTGAGATATTTGCAAGGAACCAAGGATTTTAAGCTCACATACAAATACTCCGACTCATTGGAGGTGATTGGATATTCAGACTCTGATTTGGGTGGATGTAAAGACACTGGTAAATCTACTTCAAGATACATTTTTCTCCTCGCTGGAGGTGCTGTATCTTGGAGAAGTGTCAAGCAGACCATTGTTGCAACATCCACAATGGAAGCTGAATTTATAGCATGCTATGAAGCTACATCACAGGCGTTATGGTTGAAGAACTTTATTTCCGGCCTTAGGATTGTCGATTCCATTTCAAGGCCATTGAGAATCTTTTGTGACAATTCAGCTGCAGTTTTCTTTTCTAAGAATAATAAAAGTGGCAGCCGAAGCAAACACATCGACATAAAGTAATTGATGGTTAGAGACTATGTGAAGAAGCAAGATGTGAATTTTGAGCATATTAGTACTAGTTTGATGATTGCTGATCCTATGACTAAAGGTCTGCCGGCTAATATTTTCAAGGATCATGTAGCCCATATGGGGCTTAGTAGCTCAATTTAGTCTTGCTTTGCTCTCTAACAGTTTGTCTAGACATTATGTTTATTTTGATATACATGACAGTGCACACTTTTGGTTTTTCATGTATTATTTGTGATCATTGGATCAATAAAGTTGGACTCCGAATGACTTATATTAAGCTCATTCATAAAGTTGTTAGACACTTTATTAGAATATATTGTGCATTGTAATACATGGAAGGAAGTGTTTGTTTAAAAGCATTACCGCCATGATTCGTGTAATGATATATTCTAGTTAAAGTGATTGTCGCATAACTTTTAGTTGCGTGATAAAGTTTGTGGCCATATTATATGTTTATCACTCATAAAGGATTATCTGATTTAAAATATGTGGGCCAAGTGAGAGAATGTAAGAAAATTATCGTATTTTCTAGAATTTCTAGTGTGGCCCACATATATGGTAATTAATTATTTACCTTTTCTCCCAAAGGAAATAATATATCAGATAATATTATGTGGTTATGCATATATGGTAGTTTCTTTGATGGAAAGAAATTACCATATATTAGTAGTCCCCAGGGTAATTATAATTTATGGAAAAGTCCCTAGGGCTAAAGTATTTGCCTAAGAGTCCCTAGCATACCTATAAATACGCCTGTGACTCCATCAGTCTGGCATCCGGATGATAGACTTAGGCTAGAAGGCTCTAGGTTTTCTGTCAAAGTTTAACGCGGCGATTCCACAACACTTGAACAATCATGACTGAAGGTACGTTCCTTGTTTAATTTCCGCTGCGCTGGCTCTGTGTATGTATTCGAATTTCAATAAACATATGATATGAATATAGAAGAACAAAGAGGTAGACGTATTTCAGTAACACTTGATAAGAAAGTGATCATACAATCAATTATTTAAGATGAGTAAATATGGAGCACTTCATATTCTATTAAAATTTATATCCCGCAAGAAATTTTTAAATATTTTTAGATATTTTTTAAAGAAAATTTTATATAAATTTTTTGAAATATATATAAAAAATGTATATTTATATGTTGAGTTGGTTCAGATTTTTTTAATCAATATCAAACTAAATCAAATCAAATCAAGTCAGATTTTTAATCGGTTTGATTCGACTTTTTGATTTGGTACGATTTTTCGGTTCGGTTTATACACTCATAATTCTTGGTATGAACACATGGCATTACATGTTTGTGAGACCGACAAAATTATAACATATAGTTGTAGGACCACAACACCATAAGAGTGGCACGTTTTTCATCTTCCGAAAGTGAATGATTGGACCCTATTAGTTGTGTTTGTAATTTTCTTGGCAACTTGTCTTACTCAATTCATGTATATGTATTTGCTTCACTGATAAGTACTACTCTTTGTTCCTTGGCAAGCACTGCAGGTAGTAGCAACCTTTCTCAGTGCAAATAGATCATTGTTCTTGATAGACACTTCTATAATTGAATTCATCTGAATATCTTGGATGGAATTAGGACGAGTTATTCTTGATTTCAATTTAACTCATTATTTTTCGCTCCAATCATGTATACATATGCAAAAAGTTAAAATATACATATGTATAGTACTCTAGATCTTGAATTCGTTGTTGTAAGTAGATATCTAGATATTGGAGAGGGTGCTGGGAAGAGTCGGACCCATGCCTTTGCTTGTACTCCCAATTATTAGAAATATACATTTATGATCACTACTGTGATGATAATGGAAATCTTTCTGAGCTTTGCCTCTGCAGCCCCACAAGACTTTGGTATTTCCAGGGCATTTGCAATAGGGTGTGGCCTTGCTTTATTTATTTGATCATCCAACATGTTTTCCTATTTTATACTAGTAGTTCATAGGAATGGAACCAAAGCAGTCTACAATTGCGGGTTTTTAGGAATGGAATTTATAGGAAGATTAGTGGAACCGCCAGGAATAAGTACTGCGTTGAGTGCGCATCGCGTGGTCGTAAATGATCTCATTAAATTTATTAAATAATAATTTTAGGAAATTTTACCACCTATAGAATAGGTTAGTATCATATTTATAACATATAAATACCTTTTTAAGATTTTACATAATATAATAACCTTTTTTATTTTGTAGCAAAAAATTTAAATTTAATACTTTCCTATATTTAAGCCTTATTAAATGATACAAAATATTTTTCTCTCACCAATTTATAGTATAACTCCCATTTTTTTGTGAAATGACGCCGCTTAATATAACTTAATACACCTAAATACAGATTCATCTTCCCATGATTTGCGCTGAAAAGTTACTTTTTTCCGTTTAATACAGCTTAATACACCTAAATACATATCATGATTTACAGGAATCCTTGTTTGTGCGGCGTCATTTCATGTTGTACTAGTGTTAGAACCCGCGCAATGCGCGGATATCTTAAAAGAATATTAGTCTTATAAAATTATAATATGATATATCATAATATTTTAATAAAATTTAGTTGCTATTTTATTTTGTAATACAGTGTGCAAAAATATAACAAATCTATATAAAATTAAAGGATACACATCATAATCAAATAAATATTTGATCGTTATTTTATTCTTTATTAAATTAGCAAGTATTTAGTACTATTTATGTTTACTAATGTGACCTTTTATTAACTTGTCAATTGTCCTAGTATTTTGTTACTAATTTTCCTTTTATTATAACATAGATAAATATTTTCTTATTCTAAAACTATTTTTAATTTTTTAAATCTATGTTATACTGTTCAAAATTCTTTAAGTGTCTAAATTTATCAATAAATGTTTTGAATATTATTTACGTACCTTTTGTTATATATAATTGATTTGAAGTATAAATACCCTAATATTATTTTGTCCCCTCTTTTTGCATATTCTTCTACTGTAATATTTGATTATTTTTTATTAAATAATATAATACTTTTTTAATAAATCATAGAAATTTTTAATTAATCAAACTAAAAATAGATAAACCTTTAATTATATTTGCAAAAATCTATCAATATTTTTAATAATTTTAAAAACCTTTAATTATATTTGCAAAATTTTTTCTTTAATCGTGATTCCTCCTCACAGTCAACATAATGCTATTATTTAATATAAAAAATTAAATTATTTGTATATAACGTATTGGATAAATTCTTATAGATATAGATGGGTAATCAAATACCAATTTAAAAAAGATACATACCTGCAAGATATTGTATTCAAGGTAAATCAAAGTTGAGTCATATAAGAGTTAAAATTTATCTCAACCTCTCTTTTAACTGATAATATTCACGGTAATGAAGGAGCCTAAACGGAATTGAAATAATTAAAGATTCATAACAAAATTGAATTTTAGATTGCCATATAAGATTCAAAAAAGAATTGAATAATAAAAGATTTAATTTTGGTTTGCATATAATTTTTCCTTATTTGACAATATCCCTATAAACTCTCTTTAATATTGCCAAATGGCTTTTTAATATCTTGCCAATTGGCTTAATTATAATGCTTATATATATGGTAACTTTATTCCTTTAATATATATATTTTATTCTTTATTAAATTAGCAA
This sequence comes from Nicotiana noctiflora, assembly GCA_032618575.1. NCBI lineage: Eukaryota > Viridiplantae > Streptophyta > Magnoliopsida > Solanales > Solanaceae > Nicotiana > Nicotiana noctiflora. The sequence continues at coordinate 91,853 of JASVEL010004697.1, forward strand.
GTATTTAGTACTATTTATGTTTACTAATGTGACCTTTTATTAACTTGTCAATTGTCCTAGTATTTTGTTACTAATTTTCCTTTTATTATAACATAGATAAATATTTTCTTATTCTAAAACTATTTTTAATTTTTTAAAAATCTATGTTATACTGTTCAAAATTCTTTAAGTGTCTAAATTTATCAATAAATGTTTTGAATATTATTTACGTACCTTTTGTTATATATAATTGATTTGAAGTATAAATACCCTAATATTATTTTGTCCCCTCTTTTTGCATATTCTTCTACTGTAATATTTGATTATTTTTTATTAAATAATATAATACTTTTTTAATAAATCATAGAAATTTTTAATTAATCAAACTAAAAATAGATAAACCTTTAATTATATTTGCAAAAACCTTTAATTATATTTGCAAAATTTTTTCTTTAATCGTGATTCCTCCTCACAGTCAACATAATGCTATTATTTAATATAAAAAATTAAATTATTTGTATATAATTGGATAAATTCTTATAGATATAGATGGGTAATCAAATACCAATTTAAAAAGATACATACCTGCAAGATATTGTATTCAAGGTAAATCAAAGTTGAGTCATATAAGAGTTAAAATTTATCTCAACCTCTCTTTTAACTGATAATATTCACGGTAATGAAGGAGCCTAAACGGAATTGAAATAATTAATTGATTCATAACAAAATTGAATTTTAGATTGCCATATAAGATTCAAAAAAGAATTGAATAATAAAAGATTTACTTTTGGTTTGCATATAATTCCTTATTTGACAATATCGCTATAAACTCTCTTTAATATTGCCAAATGACTTTTTAATAGCTTGCCAATTGGCTTAATTATAATGCTTATATATATGGTAACTTTATTCCTTTAATATATATATAGATTATTGAATACAATTCATTTAATACACTATATACATCATAAAATAACGTAAAACATATCTATATCACGTAATATAGGAAATTTATTGCTAATTAGGTCTTAATGAATGCCTTTTGTGAAAAATTGTCATAATTTTATAATACTATTAGATTAGAAAAAGATATTTAAAACTCATTATTTTTCATTAACGGCTCTTACCGAGAACTCAACACTGACCAAAAAAGGGAATTGATGAACATTCACTATCACATTACTAATACTAACTCACACTATCTTGATCACACAAACCTTTGTTTGCCCTTTCTTATTTTCTGCACTTATCATATGTTTAATTAATACTAATATATTGTAGTAGTAATTAATAGCTAAATGAGTACTCAAACGATTTAGCCAAGACGTATTGACTTGAAACCAAGTAAAATCAATTTACTTTTTTCACATCTTCAAAACACATTATTATAATTCATAGAACATAATAGTTGATGTGAGTAAATTTTTATCTAAAAGGACAGATAAATATTTTACTACATTTTGTATACAAAACTTCAAAAGTACATGAATAATATTAAAAGGGACTTTATACATCTCAATATATTATCATGTATACATAAATAATATATATTAAAGAAAACATTTTTTATCTAAACATACTATAGATTATTTTACAAGAGAATCAAATTCAACACGTAAATAGGGAGTATATCAAATGTTCATGTTGGACTTATATAAAGCTCTTACTCTAAATACATTAAATGTTATTTTGTGATTGGCTCGTGCATTTTTTTCATAATTTCTTCAAAGAGCCAAATTTAACCCCCGAACCAAAAAATACAAAGATATGCATAGTCAGATAATGAGGGGAAGTTGAAGAAATCATGCTTTGCCTTTCCTAATGCTTTAAGCCGTTTGAAGTTCCTGTATCACGCCCCAAATCGAGGGACATGACCGGCGCCTGGCCGGGTAACCCCAGTCAAACGGATCTGGGTGCCTTTCCTAGCCTACGTGTTACCCCTGTATTGTTCATTACTTATAAACCAAAGAATTAACCAATTTATAATTGAAATCACACGTTTACAAACATAACAACACGCTTAGTTTCTTAACAAGTTTACAATTTACAACGCCCGACAAAATAGAAGTGGCATGAGCCACACAGAGCCCCGAGAGGAAAGGGGCTCACCAAAACGGCCAGTGGAAGGTGAAAGAGTGCTACTGCTGATGAACTGAAGTACCTATTGCGGATCCACCTACAATCATGACACGAATGTAGCGCCCCCGGCAAAAAGGGATGTCAGTACACTGGAATTGTACTGGTATATATGGACAAGCTTTGTCCCAAGTAAACTCAAGCCATAAACAAATAAGTCACGACAATAAAACAACCAACATATACACCAAGAAATAACGAAGCGAGCCAATCACATTCCCGCACTTACTTTATTTCAAGTAGTCTTCAACCCATGTACAAATAGAGATCAACAAAGAAGGCAACAACCAAACATACACGGAAAGCACAATCAAGTCAAACAAAGGGACAATTAGTGCCCCACAAGTTGCAAACTCTCCTGCTATCTCCTTTCACAATTTCACATCAATGATTTTACAATTGTATTCATATTAATTTCAATAGCGATTTCGATCGCTTTCACTCTTATTACCTCAGCCACCCTTATTATCTCGGCCACCCTTATTACCCCAACCCACACCTTATTACTTTGTGTTGCGACGCGCAACCCGATCTCACCGTACAATTTTAAATCGCAGCAATCACAACAATCACAACAACAACCAAAAACACTTCACAAAGATCACAAACAAGGGCAATAAGCAACTTACAAATTTGTTCATGTTTCCAAATACTTTTCAAGCCACTACCACAACAATGTTACAAAGTGTTCCATATCCGAGAGTACCAATCACATTATGTTCAACAGTTTATAAACAATTCGAGTTGTTCCATTAATTGCCCACAAAAAGCCAAGTATGCCATTACTACCATTGTCCCCAATTTTACCATTTACAATTTCTTTTTTCATCATTCGGTTCACGTCTCATACCACATAACACATGGTTAAACCAATCGGACACCCAACAACTTAATCATAAGAATTACACAACAATTCACATAGCTATCACATACTAGATAATTTGTACACAAAATGGCGATTTCACAAAGATCAAAATTTGCCATACATACCTGGAGTCGAATTTTCTTTCTTTTATCTCCTACTTATAATTCACCCAAGTTATCTTATGTTGCCAACTCTGTTTTTGCAAACTCTTTCTTCTATCCACTCATTTTTACTAAATTTCAAGTTTAAAGAACATGCATGAGCGGTTAATTTCCACTTTCAAGAGTTAAGGCATAAAATTATTTATTTCTTTTTAAAAACTGAAAATCAAGCTAAAATGGTCAAGGTTTTTACCTTTAGAATTTAGGGAAGAAGACACTTGCCCAAGAATTTTTGGACCAAACGATTAAAAAACAATCCTTGAAGATGTTAGGTTTCTTTCTCAAGAATCTCTCCTCCTTCTCTTTTATTTTGAGTAAGAAAATACGAAGAGATAAAGTGTTGGGATGTTTTATTAAAGAAAAGATCGGGTTAAAATTTTAGAAAAATCTGGGCCGAGTCAAATCTGCGGTCGCATCTGCGATCGCAAAATTAACATACGGTCCGCATAATGGACCGCAGGATTGCTCCCAAAAATAATATGTTCTATTACGATATGCGACAAGAATGCGGTCTGCATTCATATTCTGCGGTCGCATAACACGCCGCAGAATTGACCCTAAAAAATCCTTAAGAAATTATACGATGGTCTTGCAGTACGCATTTTTATTATGCGATCGCATATTAGACTGCATTTTCAACACCAATTTTGGAAGACCTTCTGATACACTCTGCAGTATAAATGCGGTCCGCATAGCAGATCTCGACTGCATTCTTGACCGCAGAAATAATATTTTATGGAAAAATTTATTCTTTCGATTTTTAAAGCTTAGATCACGTCTCGGACCTTGACACCATGAGCTACTAGGTTTTAACCACAAAATTTACGGGGCCTTACATCCTCCCCCCCTTAAAATCATTCGTCATCGAATGAGGATTTTGAAAATCAGTTGGTTTTGAAAGATATGATATGCAAACTGTCAAAATTTTCACTAACTCCCATATTTTAGAAAATTTTTGCCAGAGTTTCCTTTGTATTATGGACATATCCACCTGTCAGAGATCCCCTGAAATATATTTTCAAGCAACAATACACATTTACAACGTCCTCTCAGCTTGTACACAATTCATCACCTCAGCAATTGCACATATTCTATTACATTGTTACATTTTGCACATAAACTAGCCACTTCAATGAGTCCCTACCTTATTTAACCATATCAACACACCATATACACATAAACAAACAATTATCAATCTACACTTACCATTAGTTGTTTATTTAACACATGAGTCTTTATAAGGCTTCCATTTATCAAGAAAGGTTCAAGTGACCTAAAGTAACAACAACACATACAACTCTTGCAAAATTAAAGAAACTTCACAAACATTAAGAAGGAAGCAATT